>LKNJ01001432.1:242-104500 GCA_002120245.1 Maccullochella peelii
AAGCTGGCAGGCAACACGGGACACTGAACATGAACACGCACAAGAACAATGAACCGACGAGACCAACTGAAAAGGACAGGTACAAATAGGGAAAGCACTGACGAGGGGACGAGACACAGGTGTGGTACAAACACAGGTGAAAACACTGAGGGCTGAGACTGGAGGCGGGACACAAGACCAAACTTCAAAATAAGAGCACCCAGGGACCAAAACCGTGACAGTGCAGGGCGTTGTTTTTATTTCTGGGGTGTCTTTGATTACGAAATTCTTCTGTTTTCACGTAGAGGAAACTGTTCTTGTATTTAGTCTACTGTGAGTCCTACGTTTGTATTTTATGTCCTTGATGAAGGTCCACAGCTAAAATGCTGACCAAGTAAAATGTTAATTTAAAATTGTATTACAAGTTGTCCTAAATATCTAGGTGGCTCAAGGTTACAATTATGAGCCACGTTTTGCATTACAGACTGTAGGAATAAACAACCAATCATTCACCATGTTGCTTAAGATGCTAATGCAACAAATATGCAACTATGTACAGCTATTTATAAAATGTGTTTTGTTTTTGCAGCAGCGTGCTGTCCTTTAGGGGTCAGTAAACAATCTTATCCACCTCATCTGTCATCAGAGGACATGCACAACATCACATATCTTAACAAAGAACCAAAAGGAGGGTTTCCGCAGCTAAAATTGTGGCTTGAAATTAGTAAACATAAAAACACTTTCCCAACAGGAACAGTAGAGAACAAGAAAAAAAGCCTGAGCTCATCTTCCCTCCATTCGTTCCTCTGTCTGATCAGCTATATCAGATATACTGTACAGATCCCTCCTCGTGTCCTTTCATTCAAAATGTGCAAAATATCACAGATTTGCCCTTCGTGAATGGAGTTCCAGCCCACAATCCAAATATCGATTTTCACAAAGCTTCTAACTTTTCTTTATTATTATTAACATTAATATTTTGTATATTAACTGTGTACCTACATTTAGACAGATATAGAATTGCATTTATTTGTCCAAATGACACTTTTGTCCAAAGCATACACGCATATGGAGCAATTTGGGGCTCAGAGTTTTGCTCAAGGACACTTTGACATGTGGACAGGATAAAACGAATGAGACAGGCGTATTCAAGGATGTAGTTAAAGTACAAAATACAATAATAAACAATAAACTAGCTCTAATCTTTGCATATTTGTGATACATGTATTTTATATGTAGAAGTGCTTTTGAAACTTTTCTAAATATTGAACTGAACTTTGCAGTAAATTTTTTGTTGAAATAGAACCTGTCCATGTTTATTTCTCTTTTTCAACTTCTGTCTGTGTTGTATAACCCTAACTCTAGTTTTTACTTTTTTTCCAGAGGTTGAATTTAGTTCAGCTCTCTAACTTCAAACATGCACTGTCCACCACTTGACTAGCTCCTCTGCAGCAGCTTAAGGGGGTTGAGACCTGAGACTATCACGTTCACCCCTTCAACCAATATCAAGTCAAATCTACTCTTACACTTCTTTTTTGTGCGGGTTGTCTTCTGTGCTGCTGTCACACAATCTCTCCCTCTTACATTTCTCTCTTTTGTTCTCTCCTGCATCTCAGCGTGTCTCTCTCTACTGCTTTAGGAATTTTTCTCCCTTTGAATTTTGATTCCTCCCCAGCGTCTGAGCTCTCCTCCCGCCTTTTCTAAAACTCTCTTTTCCCTCTTTCTCTCTGTATCTCTGCCTCCTTGTGTGCATCTCACTGATGCTCTCTCTCTTCTTCTCCCTTGATTTTTCTTTCTGTTTCTTGATTCGTCTCACACAATCTAGCACTGGTTTTGATCTCACTATACCTCTCTTTCCTTCAGTCTTTCTCTCTCTCACACATACACACACACACACTCTCAGACTGTCTCTTTCCTCCTGGGTTGCTTGCAGATCAGAGCTGGCATGTCTCTCCGTAATCTGCAGAGTTACCGAGCTCCTTGATTCATCCCAGCTATATGGGTGACCCATTTCTGCACAGACTCACACATTTTAATGCTGTGAAATGAAGTACTGTAAAGTGTAACCACATCAGTTCAACAATATACATATACTCCAAGCATGTGATTATTTCTCCAATATAAATCTATAAATCCAGCGTTTGTACTTTCAAAAATGGAGTACCATAGGGGTCTATTCTTGGTCCACCATGTAGACTTAGGCCTGCTAAACACACAATAAACCAACCAAAATCCAACAAGGTAAATACATTTTCCTTCTACCTCCTGTCTTTGCCTGTACACGACTCCTACAACAAATCCTAAAGATCACTTGATTACTAAATGGAAGTGCCAAGAGATCAATCACACCAGAGCTCTGTTTACCAGGGCATAATGTTCAGTCCCAATAGTTAGACCAAGAGTCCTCATGGTGAAAGACTTACAAAGTTTATAGCTAATGGAAAGCAAGCTAATTGATCAGTTTGTTATCTCAGACCACAGAACGCCCACAGAACTGTTTCAGATATCTCTTCAAAAACAGACAATTTACAGATTTCATCTACCCTAAAGTTTATACACCAAGGAAACATAACTGAGCAGAACCTTAAAGACATCTGAGACAAAGCTACACTAAATATGTGCCTGCACACACACACACACAGATTACTGCAGTGACCCAAACCAACGCCCTATGTAAAGCATGTCCTAATTAAATGGATTATAAGATCATTTAATTATTTTACATACAGGAGATTTAATGATAAAACTACTAACTGTGGGCATTTAGCTTTATAGTGATGACATTCTGTGAAATACTGATGTGTTCTTTGAAAGTCTTCCGATGTAACAGTGAGGGTTTTTTTTATTCTAACTGGGTCACAGTTTCATTTCACAGAATATATGATGCAGCAGTGGAAACCCCAAAGCTCATGCACTCAAGAAATTGATTAAAGTCAAATTTTAAGGCATACTGACGTACTGACTTTTTGCAGCTTCAGAAGGAAAATATGAACCCTTTATTCATCTGACATCTTAATTTGTTAGTTGTATATTTCTGCTTGCAAAACATATAATGAGCTCATAAAATGGTATGCATTGCCATGTAGCTGAAACGACCTAACAGTATACAGTATTGTGTATCAGTCGAGCACCACCTGCAGTTACAACATCAAAATGCTGCTTTCACCTTGAGTAGATTTTTTCATTAATACTTGCATGCTGCGCTTAAATAAAATTAAGAATGAGGTACTTTTACTTCCACCAGATAAATTCCCTTGGGGGGTGAAGAGAAACCACAGGGTGTCAAATCAGATATTCTCAAACTTTTCCCTGCAGGCGCCTTGATCTGATGAGATTCCTCCCTGAGGAGGAACACAATCTGAGACGATTTTATATACTGCCGAATTAGGTTACTGTCTTGTCTGTACCAGCTTTGTGAGGGTAATGACATTTCTGAACAGAGAAGTCTATGTGAAACATTATCCCATTGTGCCTGGGTGAAATTAAAACACATTTTAGTTTATAGGGGACAAAAATCCACCATAAAGACCCCTAGTGGACCCAAGAACCCCACTGTGGGCACCACTGTGAAATATTTGAATGTTCTCTAATTGTAGGTAATTGGGTGGCAGTGAACAGACGCTCCACCCACCTCCCCACCCACCACCCCCTGACCTGCTGTGAAGTAAAACGTCGCGGGATCCACTCCACGTTTTTCCCTGCGCCCTTATTTAGGGCTGTGTGCGTTATAAGGAGAATTAGAGGAAATAACAAGGCACAACAAACAAGAAGGGCGTGCAGAATAACAGGAAAACGTTGGTATGTGCTGACTGAATGAGGGGAAATGTGAAGAAAATCGAGAAATCAGGGCGCATTTCTTTGCTGCTGCTGCTGCGTTCCCGGAGCATCTGTACTACCTTCACCGGAGGATGCTGCATCTCTTGCACCGCTGCTATCTGCCCCTAATCCGTGCAGTCTCCTCAGTTGCATCTCACCGTGAATATTACAACGTATGCCGGGTGGGAGACGATGTGCAGAAAGATTGACTGAACGTTTAGAAGATTTTCCCTGAGCATCTGCAAGGATTTTTCTGCGCGCGGTCCTTCCCAGTCGCATCACTGCCGAGTTCAGTTAGACGCAAAGGAGGGGGGAAAAAGACTTGGTAATCTCCTCACTGTTCAATTATTTAGGAGTATCTGTTCCTCAAGATCAACATATGCTGGTGTCTTTGTCTTGCATCCTCCGTGCATGATCTTAAAACCTGGCTTGAAGTGGCGGTGACACGGATGAAAGCCGATGGCCAGGCTTCCCAAATTTCCTCAGAAGGGGGATGCAACCTAAAACAACCCGCGGTGCCAAATGGTAAGAGAGCAGATTTATAACCGGGAATCAGTGCAATGGCTCAAAATTGCAGTAACGTGTCTTGTTGTTTCTCTATAAGGTTTGTAGATTTAACCCGGTTGCTGAATTCTCCCCGCAGCTTTCCGCACATCGCAAGCCGAGGGAGCCCTGAATCTGTGACACGTACAGCTTCTCCGGAGACTCTCCCCGCTCCTGTCCCCCCGCCACTCGGAGCCCGGGCACCGGCGACTTTTTAATGGCTTTTGTGTTCAGAAGATGGAGGGTTTTACTGGTGCTGAACGTGATTGCGGTTGCTGGGTTCATGACTTTCTGGGCCAAGTGCAACACACGCAGCGTCCAAGCCGCCGGTCCGGAGGCTCCGGCAGACTGGAAGAGGCCCCGGGGTAACGGGACGGCGCAGGGGCCCAGCATCAGCCATGAGGTGCTGCTGAAGAGGCTCAGCTCGCTGGAGGATGTGGTGTACAGGCAGTTAAACGGTAAAGAGCAGTCTAACATTTAAACTAAAATAACGTGTCAACCTGATTTCCCTCAATGAATCTGCAAAAGAAGGAAAATTCTGTGCTGTCTGAATTTCTCTTGAGGCAATGACGTGAACATGTGATAAACTAATGAGTAAGGCTCTGAAGAAGTTCCTTAATATTGTCTGATTGTAAGTAACTCCATAGAGCCAATTTCAGGGTTTTGAGCAAACACCTGTCCCATTATTTCAGTCATTTTTAACCATGTTTGATGAGATTATGCACTGAAAATCTAAATCCACTTCACTGACCTGTGAAGAAAATGTCGCCATATATTTAACCTCTGCAGCTAGGGAGCAAAGATCAACATTGAAATGTGAATTTTGGAATAAAACAATTCATTTCAAATATAAAAACATCAGTGTCAAATTTGGGGCTACTCTTTTTGCTGCAAAAATACAAGGTGTTCGTAAATTCATGAAAAAAAGAACATTTAACTTTTCCAAATGACTAAAGTTAAGTTTAAGATAAAAAGTCATGTCAATGCATATGCGTTTTTTTTTCCTTCTTATCATTAAGTATTGTACTTATTTAATCCTTGAAGGGCCAATGACTTTCTTCCACCAGGGAGGTCAGAGGTCAGGGTCGACAGCAGAGCAGGAGCTTTCAGGGATTCAGTGCCGTCAGGACCCTTCAGCAGGATGTTTGCCGACACAGAGGCTTGAACACAGCTTATCACGTTGAAGGATAGTCACTTTAATCACTCTGCCACCCACAAATACGCCCAGTCACACTACAAAGAATCTCATTGCATCCCTAATTTGTAACAGTCTACTGACCTCAGTCAGAGAAAGGAAGCCCTGGCATATTTTCCACATCCCTATTTGTAAAATGTGTCCCTATATTGAAGGTATTCTGTGTGAATCTGTGCCAGCACTTGTCATAACATGAATTCAGCTCAGACGTTCACCTCTTTTGACAGCCACTGATTGCATACTGTATGTTCATGTGAGGTTGGAGCTGTGATGGGGACATAGGCTATCAGCTGTAAGCCACAGCGTGCGTTACTGTGGGGAGAGTGACTCAGCCAGACTAAAGGATCCTGATATGTAATCTTGTTTGCCTCGCCCAGGTCTGTCCAAATCTCTGGGCCTGATTGAGGGCTTCGGGGGTCGGGGTAAAGGCGGCCTCCCTGCCACACTGTCGCCAGCTGAGGAGAGCGACGCTAAATACCTGAGGGAGAAGTACGGCTACAACGCCTACCTCAGTGACCGAATCTCTCTGGATCGGACCATACCGGACCACCGGCCCGGCAAGTGAGTACATGTCAAGTGCGTAAGCTTAAAGTTTTAAGGTTGGTTCACAACAATTACATAAAAGTGTTTCTCATGTACCCCTAGTGATATCTAACCATAACATAGTTCTGGTTTTGAGATGAGATCTGTCTCTGAGATTTCTGCCTCCACCCAATACAATGGAGATGAATGGACTTTTGTTTGTGGAGCTACCAGTGTTGTAAAGTTACATTTAAAGATTTCAGAAGTAACATCTTCTCGAGAAATAGTGTACCCGACACTCTGGTTAATGCATAGAAGACAAACTGGGATACTGTTTACGGAAAAACATGTTGCTGATGAATTATTTAAATGGAGCATGGCCATAGTTCAGGCAGAGCACTGAAGTCCCACTTGCATTAGCTGATTGGCATCAGCTGTTTCATTCATGCTTCACGATAACTGGATCATTCACAGCTGAGTGGCAATCAGCAGACTAGTCACATCCGATCATATTCATGCAGGTGTACAACGCAACCATTTTAACCTGGTTGTGTTCGAAATCGCATATCGTACTGCGTACTACATAGTCAATCAGTATGTATTCCATACTGCGTACTAAATTAACGATTTAGCACGCCATTACCAGCACAATGTCACACTGAAGTACTCATGCATGGCTGTACCGATCACATGGCCGCTACCAGCTACCATTGAATGAAAATAGTTTATCACAAAAGTAAATCAGCATAACCTCTTCCACTAAATGTAATATTGTCTGGTGTAATTTTAAAGCAAATTCAAATTAATAAATATTTTAGTGGTAAATATTTTTTCTACAGTACATTATATATGTGAGCTCCCTCGTTTTTCCTCTGTACCTGTACCTTAACATCATGGGTCCTGAGTAGCTTCAGTTTCATGTTCACTCTCCATCATTCGTAGTTATTTTGCCGCCATTGCACAGTCTGAAGAAACGCAGTGCATCCTGGGGCGGTTGAGTATGTCCAGCAAGCTCATGTCACATACTCAGAAATCCTTGCTAATCTAGTATACATCCGGGTATTTCTTCACAAAATCCACGTACTAATGCAGTTGGAACGCACTACATACTCAATTTTACATCATACTTAGTATGAATAGAATGTTAGTATGCGATTTCAAACACAACCTATTACTCTGCTGGTACGCTCATGCTTGCTCCCTCCACCGCCCCAACCTCCTCCTTATGTGCTATATTTTAGGTATTGCTAATTTTACTAAGACTTGATTTTCATGTATGTGTTTATTAAGGGGGGTAGTTTGTTCTCCCAGCAGAATATGTGTTGCGTGTGTATATTAAATGGCATCAGTCACTTTTTGCAGTGAACATGTAGTGTTCGTTTGTAGGGCACTACATCCACTACATCTCTATCTCTCTCTCTTCCTCTCTGCCTCTTACTCTCATATTTGATGAAGTTGCACTATCAGGCTGGCTATCGATCTCCAGGCATGCATGCATGGGCACACACAGGTCCTACCGCACACACACACACACACACACACACACACACACACACACACAGATACACAGAGGCAGTGCTGTATGAAAGGTACACTTCGAATTGTGCTTGCACATCATGTGCAGATCCTTGTGTATATCCATGAGTGTGTGTGCATCAACTCGTGCTCTTCCAGATAGCTTGGTGCAGTATATTGTATCTGCATGCATGGTGCAGGTTTTCTCCATAAATGCTCCTTTAAAGAGTCTGTCTCCAGCCCACATTGCTGATTAAGCGAGTAACAGCCCTTCTATTTGAAAGTCAGTGATGATGAGAAAGCCCTCGGCCCATAGCTGCCACTAGCTGCGCATGTGTGTGTTTTAGGGGCGATGGTGGAGTGGAGGCATCAGAATCCAGCGCTCTCATTTGTCACTCGGGGGGTCTTTTATGTTGCCGGGATCAAAGTGGCGTGTGAAGCGTGTTGGGGTGTGATATCTTCAGGCTTAGCAGCAGCATGAAAGCTGGAGTGTGAGGAGTCTGCTATGTTTGGCTGAAGGTCCCTTTACACGGCAGAGCCGAAAGTGGCGGTGAAACAAGAGCGAGAGAATCAAAGATCAAATGTCAAACTAGGAGTAGTATAAAGAAGAAACATGGTTGTTTTTGGGATGCACTGTAAATCTACATTCATTTGTCCAATGCTTTCCCGAATATGTTTCGTATATAGTAGTAAGAGTCGACTGGTACATAGGCACGACCGATTTGAGCTTATCACAGATAAGATGTCAGTATTGGCTGATAAATAACAAGAAACTGCAGAACAGAAAGGCCAAAAGCAGAGTCATCAGCTGATGAGCTGACTCTTACAGTCAAAATCACAGTCAGATTAGTCAATGAAGCTGCACTTGTAATGTGACAAGTTCACACTCTCACACTTGTAATCACTCATGCTGCTCTCTTCTCTCTGCTACACGCTGCTGTTACTGGTTACACTGATTTGCACCATCCCTGCCTCCACCTGTTCTTACCTCTTATTACCATCTTGTGAAATCTCTTGCCTTGTAAATTATGTACATACTGTGTATCCTCCATACCAGTGTGATACGTTCCCCTCAGACTGTTCGGGGAGTTTCTTCAAACACAGTGTCTTCTCTCATCGCCAATCAATCACAGGGCAGACACATAGACAGAGTCACACCTACGGGCATGTAATATTTAATATTTTTAAATTTATAATACAATTTTTTGTGAAAAGTTAGGTATCTAATACCTCAGGGCTTCCTGTCAAATTTCTGAAAAGAGAGAAATAACAAAACTTTTCGTGGCACAGTTCTTCATGGTTGATCCCCTAACAGCCATGTTGGCATCTGTTTTTTATGATTTCTTGCCAGAAAGCCTAACAAGGTGTCATCTGACCTCATGAATTTCCATGAAAATGATTTATTGTAGAATTGCTTGTTATTAACATTTCATTTCACATGGGATATAAGATTATTAAAAGGAACGCTGTAAAGAACAGCATCTCCTCTCTCACCCCTACTAAACTTGGAACCAAAGTCTCACTCTGCCTTTCCTCTTTATTAGAGCTGTTTAAACAAAACAGCAGTAAAAAAATAGACCTCCTAGCTGCAGCAGACACACTGTGAATAGGCCAATTTGGCTAGTTTAACAGGAAGTGGCACGTGGTTTGCCTTTCAGTCTCATCGAACAAGATGTCAGCAGCTCCGTGGAGGCACTTTGGTCTTTTAAAGCAGTGATGGGTGAGTGGAGCGTGCAAAGCCCAGAATGCAGGCTTCACAGGCAGGAATGGAAAGGTTTTAATTTATAGATGGTGTGGTGTGTTTGCGTGTCGCTTTGCAGATGCAGAAAGGTCAGCTACCCGAGAGACCTCCCCCAGATCTCCCTCATCTTCATCTTTGTCAATGAGGCTCTGTCGGTGATCCTGCGCTCCGTCCACTCAGCTGTCAATCACACTCCAGCTCACCTGCTCAAAGAAATCATCCTGGTGGACGACAACAGCGATGACGGTCAGTTTAAATGGGAGATTTCTTTACTCAAATCCCAAATGTGGCAATGTCTTGTACTCCTTCTGATTTGAATCTCCTGTATCTTAAGTGAAATACAGTATTTTCCTGTTGAGGCCAATGTAGAGAGCACAGAACAACAGCAGGAGTGAAAGAAGGCTCCCAGCAGGCCTCTTGGTTTGATACATGACACGGGTTCACTCAGATTAAAGGGCTGAAAGCAGTACATACACTGCAACAATTTTTACCTCGATTGTTTCATTTTTCTAAAAATAAAAACTTGTGCTGTCAGAATAATGTGAGAGATGCATGCAAAATCTATATAGTGGCTTCAAAGGAATACTTCAAATTGGGAAATACATCTATTTGCTGTCTTGCCAAGAGTTAAATGAGAATATCAATACAACTCTCACAGTCAATATGAAGCTACAACCAGCAGTTGGTTAGCTTAGCTTAGCTCAAAGACTGGAAACGGGGAAACAGGGTGACAAAGTTCACATACCAGCGCCTGTAAAGCTCACTCATTAACCTGTTATATCTTGTTTGTGTAATGCATAGAAAAAGTGTAAAAGAGTCAGTTTGCCCTTTTACGGGGGGTCCTGTGCCAGACTATTTCTTGGGTCTGAGCAGTTGCAAGGCAACCCGCGGGGACTCCAGGAAGTTACTGGTTCCAGACAGTATTTAAGGGACAGATATGAGTCTAAGCAAATATTTCCCAAAATGTCTAAAGCTATTCTTTTAAGGCCTCTTCACAATGACTAACAAAGTTTATCGCCTATGGACAACAATCTATGTTCGATCTTCTGTTGAAAATGATCTAAACAAACAGGCTCCTGCATCATTACCACTGGTGACACACACACCAAACATAACACAAAGCGTGTATGTTACTTATGAACATGCTAATACGTTGCCCTCTGAAGTGTTATATGGGACAAAGGCATCAAACTTTTAATATGGCTTTGTTGGCCTGACAAGGTGATGAGCGTCTCCTTGACAAAGTTTTGAGGAGCAGCATTTGCTGAGGTGACTGATGGTGTCGAATTTTTGCAGGGCAGACAGGCAGATAGAGGCGGAGCACCACAATTGGATGTCACGGGAGAGATGCCTCTGTCTTATTTATTGGGCAGGGCTGCCAAGCTGGGCTTTGTGAGATGGAGGGACAGAGAGAGAGACAAGGGGAGGGGAAGTAGATGAAACCAGGCATAGTGAAAAGGAGAGAGGAGGTTCTGGAAAGACAGAGAGCAAGGGGTGTTGGTGTTGGAGAGAAATTAGGAAAGAAGGCATGAAACTGAAAAAGAAAGAAAAGGTCGAGGAGTGAAGAGGGCTGTAGGGTTTGAAAATAGGCAAAGTGAAAAGGAGGGAGAAGAAAGAAGAGCGAAACGGCGATGAAGAGGCATCAGAGAATGAAAGGAGAGGCTGAAACCAGGCTATTAGAGAAAGTGGCAGAAACAGAGAAAGGATGGAGGCTCTAAGATAAATGAGGTCGGACAGAGAGGAGGAGAGAGAGAGTGCAAGGCGATGGATATCCGGAAGAGAGAGGGAGCAATCAGATAGAACGGGAAAAAAAAACAAATAACGAGGAAACAGGAAGAGAGAGATATAGTGGAGGCTTTAGAGGATAAGGCTGGCATTATTCTCAACAAATCTTATGAAAAGACTAAAACAAACAATGCCTTAGTCTGTCACTCAACCCTGTCTGTTTCACTCAGTCTCAAGCCCATTGGTTTCTACTGAACACAGAAATCTTAAAAAAGAAAAACGGGCCACAAATATATGCGACTTAGCTAATAAGATGTCTAATGGGGGCAAGAAACATGAACACTGAGGCGATCAAACCCCCAGGTTAGAAAGATTATTATTTTTTCAATTATTAAATTAAACTATTATCCAAACGGTCCATTGTAAACATCCAGCATGGTTTAGACACTGATTTTCTGGTTCAACTTTGACCTGCTTTCTTGCTGTAATTGAGCGCACGCACTTTTCCTGTGCAATGAGGGATCATTAACAACATTACGGGAGTAGTAGTAACTACTGTAGGCTTGTTTACAATCTGTCTGCTCGTCTTGACAGCTCGCGTTTCTTTGTTGTAATGATGTCACTGTGTTCCCAGATCTCAGAAATTAACAATTCTACCAAAACCTATAGAAACAATAGCCAAAACTATGAAAACAAGAGCTATGAATTTTTCTTTAAAACACATTTGGTGCTCTCGAGTATTTTCAGCAGCAGGACGGTGTATGAGGGATTGGCTCAAAATAAGATACAGTGAATTGTAATGAAGGGACATTTTTTGGAGATAAAAAAAACACAATGGAGGTCTATGGTTCAAAGGAATAAGCAGACAGGCAGTACTTGTAGGATCAATTCATTGTTGGTTTTGGTCATTTCATTGACATTTATTATTTGTCAGTAATAAGAAAAATGTAGAATATCGCCGGTCTTATCCTTTAAAAAAGTGTTTGAGGAACATGGAGGGAGAAAGAGGCAGAGCGACAGGAAAGAGAGACAGTTGAACCCCACTGCCACCTGTCTCTCACTTAAAACTCCTGGTTGGCTGAGAGCCAGCTATCCATCACAGAGGGGAAGAGACTGCAGCGGCGCACAGGGCGAGGCATGCAAACAAATAACACTCACCACTCCTGCTGCCTGCACGAGTCACCCAGCTCCATGGCCTCGCAGTGTACACACCTGAGTGTGTGTGAATGATGTGTGTGTGTGTGTGAGAGAGAGAGCAGACACAGCATGGGAAATGAGTTTGTGATCAAGAAATAAATAAAAAGGGGCAGACAGAAAGACAAAGAAAACACAGAGAGCATGAGATATGTGTTTTTGTTTTAGAGAATTTTTAAGTGTGTGATTGTGATGCAGGGGAAGAAGGGTTGTGAGTGTCGGGGGTGGGCGGGGGTGGGGGGGGTTGATTTAGAGATCAAAGGTGGAGCAGTCGATGGCGCTCAGGAAGCCGCAGACTCTGCTTTGGTGCTGTTTGGAGTCTGTTGGAGCTCCAAACAGCACCGCGGGGAACAGAGAGAGCAGATTTATGTCATCTGGCCATTCCTGCGTGTGCGTCATTTGTGTCTTTCTTTCCATAAAAATGGATCATTGTGTACTTGTGGTGGAGCTTTTCGTTTGGTTGTTTATGTCTGTGTCAGGCCTTGGTGATGTGGCAGCGTAATTAAGCAGTGACAATGCTTGGCGTACATCACAGTGATGATCTTTGTCAGTTGCAGACGAGATAATGGTGATATTTATCCTAATAAAACGGGGAAATAACTGATGTGAAGCTATTTAATATTTGTGACGGTGAACCTCAGCTTGTGCAGGTCAGTGCTCACCGGCAGGTCAGCAATGATGATTTGTGTGCAGTGTGTGTTAACATTTCCTAAATGAGAGCTTAAGGATAGTCTTCTGGATTTTTTGCTTTTGGAAGGATGATGCCGTAATCTTTAAGGACAGTCTCTCTAACCATCACCTGTTGTTTTGTTTGGTGTGTAATCTTTCGTTTTACGGACTGCAGAGCAGCTGAAAGGACCACTGGAGGAGTATGTGAACAAGCGCTACCCCGGTCTGGTGAAGATCGTCAGGAACCAGAAGAGAGAGGGACTGATCCGGGCCAGAATTGAGGGCTGGAAGGTGGCCACCGCCGAGGTGACGGGATTTTTTGATGCCCACGTGGAGTTCACCCCATCCTGGTGAGCATGTGAATGGAATAACTACTCTTACAAATAGAGTGGGTGTCAGTGATGTCTGGAATGAAACCAAATCTTCTGAAAACACCTTAGGATCCCCTTTTTTCTTTTCAGGTACCATGAACTTCACTTGCCCATATTTATGAATATTGGAACTCAGTATTCCAAACCAAATACTGACCCATTGAATTAGAAATCATAACAGCAATAATAATAATAGACTTTATATATCACTTTTAAAAGAAAGTTACTAAATGCATTACAGAGAGGACAAAGAATAGCCAAGGCAGCATAAAAAGAACACACAAAAAGTAATTTCACACCTGAGAAGTTTTAAGATGAGAAGGGTAGAGCCAGCAGAATCAGGATTGAAAGATAACGTGGGACATCATCATACATCAAATAAAAAACAAAACACAAAGCAAGCAATAAAATAAGACATTACTCTGAAGCCTGTTCATAAAAGCACATTTCAAGGAATTATTTAAAAAATTAAATTTGATTTGGCTGAGACGTAAACACTTGACTGCTTACATTTTACGTTTTACACCTTTTTGTAGGTCTCCTATTCGTTTTCCAGCTCAGTGTGTACTAGAGTATGTACACAACCCAGTTCACTCAGCATAAATAGACACATGCCCTCCAGAGTTGCACTGAGCTGAATCAAATAGAATTTGTAATAAAGTTGGTACAACTGGGACTTTATAACAGACTTTAGTGGGTGAGAGAGTGGAGATCATAAGAGAAGCTTTGTGACGTCTGTCTTTTAGTTTGTCTCCGTAAAGTGTGTACATTTGTATGTGTTTATACTCTTGTCAGGGCCGAGCCGGTACTTGCCAGAATAAAAGAGGACCACAAGAGGATTATTCTGCCCTCCATCGACAACATCAAGCACGACACGTTCGAGGTGGAGCGTTATGAGAACTCAGGCCATGGCTACAACTGGGAGCTGTGGTGCATGTACATCAACCCACCCAAACAGTGGTGGGACGAGGGGGACACATCTGCTCCCATCAGGCAAGCCAACTTCACCTATATAAAACACACCCAGTTTGAGGGTTTGTACAAAGTCTTGAAAGTCTGGAAAATGCTTCATTTTAACTTATGTTTTCAAGGTTAGGAATATGCTTGAATTCAATTGTAGTCCTAGAAAAATGCTCGATTTCCAACATAATCTGGTGTTTCATCTACACAATCACTCATGTAAACCTTAGGTACCTTGAAAGTGCCTTGAAAGTCTCACATTATCAAAAGTTCTTGGGGAGATTCTCTTGGGATGAGTCAGGAGAAAATGAGGGGAAAACAACAAATAAGCTGCTGATGGAGTACCAGACTTCCTCAAAGTAATAATAATAAAAAAAACACTTAAAGTAGAGTGTTAGTGCTGCAAATGGAATTTTTATAATCTGATTTTCACCCGGATATGAGTTAAATCTCAAAAAAAAAATTTGTTGTAAAAATAGAAAATGGAAACGCGCATCACATTTAAACATGCAGAAAAGCGTGCACATGCTGAACTACTGCATGCATACTGTAGATAAAACCACATCCACTCACAGACAAAGGTTCTGATTTACATTTACAAAGCCAGACACAACACACGTGCAGGTGCAAATGTTCAGTGTCTTTGTTTTCATATTGTTGCGGTTTCCTCATCGCAGGACTCCCGCCATGATTGGCTGCTCCTTTGTGGCCAACCGCGACTACTTTGGTGAACTGGGCCTGCTCGACTCAGGCATGGACGTCTATGGAGGGGAGAATATCGAACTGGGCATCAGGGTTTGTGTGTCACCCAGTTTCCTCTTCTTCCTGCTCCCTCTTTACTCCTGTAGGTTTAAGTGGAGCAGTGGCCACCGTAGTGTGGCACCGCTGATAAATGAGGCCCCATTACGAGTCCTGGAGGACCAGTCCTGCGTGTGCAGCTCACCGCAGGGCAATGGAGATAAATAGGTCACATAGAATGGGAAGGTTGGGGAGTTTGTTACTGTACATTTTGATAGAATGTAGGGTCTGTTCTTGGGTTATTGTGTTGTTTTTGCTGAAAGGCAAAGAAAAGAATATCGAACATTTTCCAAATCCCTCTTAGTGTCGATATATGTCGAGTATGACAAAATAGTTTTTAAACACTTTCTACCATTGGATTATTTAAGTGGAAGACTTTCTACCTGATTTAATCAATTATTTGATATTAATATTCAATCAAATTACTCTATAATGTGAAAAGGGTCACTTGTGGTGCCCTAATCATAAAATCAATACCGAACTCTGCACCTCAACAGCACTTTTTAGCCTCTTTGTTTTGGTTTTATGGCACATTTACTGTGTGGTTCAGTCTCACCGCTCATCAACTACCACACGCATGTGTTTCCAGCAAAATTCTCTGATAAACCCACTGTATGCTACCTGCCATGCACCAAACAGCAGACAGATAGAAGTTAGCAACTAGCTGGTGAAGGAAGTAGAACATCTAGAGCCAGATATTTCTTCTCAGGAGTTGGTGGAGACCAAAGCAGAGCTAAAAGGAGAGTGAATACTGGACTTAAATGAATCAGGCGATCAGAAAGTTGAATCCAAACTGCTAATGTTGCTCCATGTCTCTGTTAGACGTTATCATCTTGGGGGAGATCATGGTGGCTGTGTATCTGTTAGCTTGTTTTGATATTGTCTGCCCTCTGGTGTCCAAAACAATATTATCGCTAGCTTTAAGTTAATTTCACCATTCTACCTGCAGGTGTGGCTATGTGGAGGCAGTATGGAGGTGCTGCCTTGTTCCAGGGTGGCTCACATCGCACGGATGAAGAAACCCTACCACAGCAACATAGCTTTCCACACACGGCGTAACGCTCTACGTGTGGCTGAGGTCTGGATGGATGAGTACAAGTCCAATGTCTACTTGGCCTGGAACATCCCCATGGAGGTGAGAGAGGGCTGTTGCTGTGGCAACAACTCCTGTAGAGAGGGTGTTTTATAAAGTAAACTTTACCACTGTGGCTGGCCATGCTAACTACTGGGCTCGTCTTTTGTTTATTGCACATAAACTATTGGTGCTGTTGATGGAACTATAAAGAGCAATCCTTCCTGTGCGGCAGATTATTTTTTATATCAGCTGTTTTGAACAATTAATGTACAAACTTTTATAAACAGGGAATTATAATTATATTGTGCTAGTAATCAATAGACGATAGCACAATGGACATTTGTGTTAAAATGTTCGGAATTACCATTTTAACTATTCATGTGAAAAAAATGCCTCTGTAAAGCAAAGAATTCCCATAACGACTCCTTTGTTCTTGCAGAACCACGGTATTGATTACGGAGACATCTCTCAGAGGGTTGCACTGAGGAAGAGCCTGCAGTGTAAAAGCTTTGAGTGGTACCTTGACAATGTTTACCCAGAGATGAGGAGGTACAACAACACGCTGTTCTACGGTGAGGTGAGTCAGCAGTCAAACTGACATTAAGGACAAAGAGACCAGAAAGAGAAGCTTGTACATCCACGGTTTGGTGCTTTTGCACAAATGGATGAAACCAAAATATCTCAACCACAAAACAAAAACACAGCTAGAAAACACTCCCTACATAGTATCTGAGCTGTTATTGGAATATGTTTGGACATTTGGATCCAGATCTTTATCTTACACATAGATATAGATAGATAGATAGATAGATAGATAGATAGATATACGATAATGCTGATTGTCTGTTTTTTTTGAGAATACCTAAATACTGTTTGGGAATATTAGGACTTTGTACAAAGAGTTGTGCCGGGTGAAATTGAGTGTGATTTTCAAAGACGCTTTTTGATTTCAGATTCATAACTCTAAAGTGAGCCACCTGTGTATGGATCAGGGTATGAAGGAGAACCACACAGCCACCCTGCACCCCTGCCATGGATGGGGTCCTCAGGTACAACGTGGAGACACCAGGAGCTCAACAAAATGACCACAGAGTGCATCCCTCACCACTATCTTTGCAGCTCTCTTGAAAGCACATACCAAGTCATTAGTGTCTTTCACCAGTGACATGATTTACAGATGTGTTTCTCACACAGGCTCAGCTGAAATCCTCTTAGGAGAGAGTTCTGCTGTCAGGATGAAAATGTTTCCGTGTTGCACTTTTCCTGCTGAAGCCCTGAGTCAGCCAGTGTCAGTCCCTCAGCCCTTCAGCTCTTTTTAGCTCGCAGTAGTAAACAGGTGCCTCAGGAAGTGCAGGTCTTGGCTCCAGTAAAATGATAAAAGCTAGCAGAGCTTAAAATAACTTCAGTTGTTGCAGTGAATGCAGCACAATATCACCCTTTCTGTAAAAAAAAAGAACAAAAAAAAAAAAAAAAGCGTTAAAATTATCAATTTTTATTAGTGCAGCAGTTTCTCACAGGTTCTTTATGGTGGTAACTGAGCGCCAAAGTGTCTGAAGAAGCAGCAGTGACCTCTAAGGACCACAAGTGGGATTTTTAGGATTTCAAGCCCAAAATATACCAACAGCTGCCTTATGCACTGCAAACACATGACACAGTTTTAAGTACTCTGCATGTGTTTTAACATTTCTGTAGCGGTATACTGTAACACCAGAGTCCTCGCAGGGGCACAGCTCAAAGCTGACAGCTTCATCTTTCTGTTGCTAACTGTTGCTAACTTTTTACTGTGAAGCCCTGCACTACGATTTGAGAAACTGCAGCTCACGCTTTGTGTTAATTTCAGGTGACACATTCACAAACACATCAGTCTTTGCTATTGGCACAGTGTCATAACAAAATAATTGTTGTTTTTTTGTTGTTTTTGCTCACATTTTACCATCCAGTACAGAAGTATATACTCATTAACATAGAATATGGACAGAAACCTTCATGAACATGCTTTGGGGTTTCATACGTCAGACAAAAGAAACCCTCTGTGAATTTTTTTTTTATTTCGTCACTTCCTGTGCAAGGAGATTTCTCACCAGTTTCTATACCAGACAACAACGGAATTTAATTTGGGCAAACTAATCTTTGGGATCTCAGTGGGTTTGGACATTGTTGAAGCAACACTGTGATTTAGACCCATAAGACGGGTGTGTGGTTTTACAGATACACCTTAGTGCAGCTACAGTACAGAACTTGGTAGAGTGCAAAACATGTTAAGCCTCTCATCACTATTTAGTTCAAAGCAAAAGCAGCCTGCAGAATAAAGGGGAGTCCCTGCCGATTCACAAACTTAATGATTCTGAAGACAAATTGCCTACAACTTACATTATAGATTTATTGCATGGGCTGAGCCAATGGAACATATGAATATTCACTCGGGTAATTCTTAAGTTCAGTGTTATTACAAAGCTCATACTGCAGGTTAGTTTCTGCATGTTTAGTCACATTAGTTCACCAAAACGCCCACAAATTCAGATCAGCTTTGTTATAAAATGTCTTATAAAATTTGGGTACATAGTGAGAAACAGCAGACACAAGGCGCCATGTTTGCGATCCCCTTGTTGTATACCTGCTGTCTCTGTGTTTTCCCTCAGTTGGGACGTTACACCAAAGAGGGTCAGCTGTTCCTGGGCCCTCTGGGCAGCACTGGGGAGGACACCCGCTGTGTGGTGGATGATCAGATCAGCAGCTTTCCTCAGCTCCTCAACTGTGACAAGGTGACCAACGTGAAGCAGAAGACATGGCATTTCTCTCAGGTGAGAACTAGAAAGAAAATGGGGTCTTTTTTCAATGAAATAATTGTTTGTTCACAAGAAAAGCAGAATTTCATTGTTTTGTGAGCGCTAAATAATGGAAACCTGATGTGAACGTGGATGAAATAAGATTTAACCTGAGGTGACTTCAAGTGAATGTAGAAAGATTTCCACCAAAATGGATTTGAGAAAATATTTGTGCTTAGAGGATCTTCAGTATGTGGCCCTTTTAAACACTAATCGCCAAATTAATTACTTATTTGTTTATGGTGTAATTGCCCTAAACTAATGAGCCCATTTTCGAGGAGATAGGTTGCCACTCTCCCCTTGTCTTAGCATTCATTTTCTTTTTCTTTACTGAAGACAAAAACCTGTTGTAATCATTTTTCCGTCAGTCTTTCAGCTCCGACAGACATTGTTAAAGCTAAAAGAGACAAAGCTTTTAAGCTGTATTTGCGCTGGAAGAAGAGCGCATCACACACAGAATACAGCAGACCTTCTGCCACATCGATCGTGTGTCACACAGAATGAAAAGGGTCCATTAGAAGCAGGTGGTTGTTTTCTGCATTGGTCTTGTTTATGGCTTGTTTATAGTCTCACTAATGTCTCAAATTCATGTGGCAATCATTTAATTACATTAAAATGTTAGATATTACATAGCTCGACTTTTTGTCGTGGTTTTTGCGTTCATTTTTCACAATTATAAAACACTAATAATTAATACATTACCTGAGAAGATTAAATGAGAAACATCTATCCACATCCAGCCTGGCTCTTGTCACATCCTGTCACAGTCACATGTGGTACACGGGCCATCTGTAAAACCTGATAAAACCACAACGCTGTCTCTCCTCCTGCCCTGCAGAATGAATCGATCATAAATCGAGCAACGGGACGCTGTCTGGAGGTGGTGCCGGCTAACGTTTACTTCGGCCACCTGCTGGTCCTGCAGCCCTGCTCCGGTCAGAGGTGGACCATCAAGAACACCATGAAGCAGTAGTCGACTTGCCAATTTCACTGGGACCAATGACACCAAAGGCCATTTTCAAGAGATGTCACCTGACCTCAGTTTGGCCGAGAGACAGCTGATGAGGCAGAGGCTCCTCGTCTTCTCAAGGAAAGACGGGACATGAGCTGTGAACTTCTGAGTGATACAAGTTTTGTGAAAAATGGTTGTGTTTTTACAAGCTGCACATTCAAAATGATGCAAGTTTAGCATGAGGACCGTTTCTCTCTCCATCTGAATTTGATAAACTTTCGCTGTGACGTTGCCATAATTCCTGTATGTGCTACTTCTCCACGATGTTTTCAGGTTGAAGGATGGAGATTTGTTCTGTCTTATGTGGGGGAAATCTAAGGTTTCTATCTCAAAATGTTTATGCATTATTTCATTCTGTATCATGTTATGTCTTTTAAGATGAGTAAAAGAAAAAAATACCTGGAATTACATTTTTAGTCATATGCACTGATCAGAATACATTGGTAGTTTGTAATAGGCTTCATTAGTGGTTCTCGACTTTTTAGCTTGAAATGAAGGAGCGTCTACTTATGACAAGCATACATTTAACGGTGAATTAAACATTAATGCCCAAAAGTGATTTTTATTTTCTTCTTACAGAAGCCTAGACCCTGTAAATATTTATAATTTGAAGAACAAGACATTAACAATAAATATTACTTGGTGTACTGGAGCGTTTTTTGCATTTATTGTAAATCATCTCAAAAATCACATTGTCGAGGGCTACTGGGCTAAATCATGGTTTTATATGTTGTGGACGCATTTTGTCTTTTTTACTGTCATTTTTACTCAAAGCATTCGGTAGCACCAAATGCAATACATCTTGTAGCATGATTTTAAGTACTGTATGCACATGGGGACAAAGTTTAGTTGAGTCGATTTATTCTGTTACCTGCTGAGTGCCATAACTACTGCAAACGGCCAAAACTAACAGGCTGCAGCCT
The DNA here is from genome assembly GCA_002120245.1 of Maccullochella peelii. Taxonomy (NCBI): domain Eukaryota; kingdom Metazoa; phylum Chordata; class Actinopteri; order Centrarchiformes; family Percichthyidae; genus Maccullochella; species Maccullochella peelii. Next base: position 21,106 of record LKNJ01001432.1, read on the forward strand.
GAAGCACTTTTTTTGGACACAGAAGACTGAATCAGGAATGGAAAAGTGCACAAGTGAATCGATTGTGGAAATGCTGAAGGCCCTCAAGGCCGGTATTGTTAATGTATGTATGTGTGAGATGTATATGATGTCATATAATCAATTAATTCAGTGTGATCAGTTGGATCTTTGCTCCCACGATTGTCTTCCAATAAACAACTGGTTTCCTGGTTTTACTGTTTCTTAGTTTAGAATTAGGGTTTTTGAATTATTGATGAATTGTGTACAGAATTGATTTTGATTAGTCAAACTTATAGTTTTATGTAATTTGTTTTTTAGTTTATGCACTTAAATGTTTAGTTGCACCCAATCAGTAGATCAAATTGTCCTTGTGCAAAACTGTAATTGTAGGTTATATAGATACTAACATATTACTATGTAATTAACTTTCTCTACCAACATTCATAGTACTTCATTTTTGTTTTTCTGTACTTCAAATAAGCTACCATGCTGGGCCACTTTCTTTTTAACTGCTCCAGCCATTTGCATGGTTTTGGTCAAAATGTGTTCTCATACTGTGAGATTTGCCCTTTAAAATCATCTCCAAAAATAGACTACTCCAAAAGAGACCCTCAGCTCCCAGCTGCATGGCATCTGGTGCAACTGTGAACACCAACACAGTTTATATCCTTCATTCATATCCTTTATAAAAGTACACCAAAATATGGCATAGGCAGCCCAACATTAAAGAGACTGCCCTATAAATGGAAAGTTATGGACTCAGTCGTGTAGCAGCCATGTGTCCTGTTAAAAGTGTCCTTGAACCAGACGCTGAACTCCTACTGCTTACTCTCACTAAGCCGCTCTGATGAAGCATCAGCTAAGATGTAAATGAAACAGGAGGAGCCTGCTGGGAGCACAAGGGCTTGTTTTCTAGCAGGGAGCTGGAGAGGGTGGTGTGGCTCTGGAGGACAGAGCCTGCATGCTAACACAACACTGAACGCTGATCAGATTCTAACTACAGGCCTGCTTATCTCCCCATGGCATGAAATAGGATTAATATATGTTGGTTAAAATCCTGCTAAATGTCAGGCAACAGATACTGTAAATAACACCAAGGACAGTCCGATCAAAGTAACTTAACAGACTCTTGCTATGTTACTCAGGTATAAGATGGATCCTACAGAGACAGAAATTTGCCTAACATGGAAAAAAGGACAGTTTTAGATGATAAAATTCTAGTAAATTAAAATGATTGGAATAACCTTATTTCAGAGGTGAAATCTTAATTTGGTTACATTACTGTGTCCTTGTTGTGAGTGAAGTCAATTAAAATGACATTCAGTTATAGTTTCCATGCTGACAGTATCGTCCTAACCAGCAGGGTTCTGTATCTCCCTGTGAGCAGACAATAGAAGCTGGTTTAATCACAGGACAGAGTTATCAAAAATAATCACGTCATCATTTGTGCCACATGGCACTGTGTCTGGTTACCTGACTGCTGGTCAGCGTCTCTGACGCCTCCTGCTCTCTGCTTGTGTGTGTCTCTGGATGAAGAGTTATTATCTGTGTAAAATGGCAACATAAACATTTTTATTATTGGACAGAAACTGAACAGTTAAAGCACAACTTAACCTATAACATAAACATGTGACAATTTGCTATAACTCACTGCAGCTCAAGTGCCAAACATGATATTACGATACAAATGTTCGATTTGGTTTCAAAATGAGATGTCTGCCTTTTGAAAAATGTGCACTGTATCAGTGTATTTGTGTCAGTGCAGCTTCACCATCCCAGTGCCTCAGTGCTACCCTCTTGTGGTCTTAGTGTGGTCACAGATAACATACACTCAGTGGCCACTTTATTAGGTACACTTGTACAAACTAGCCTTGCCACAACATCTATATTTACGAAGCTAATAATGTTTAGTTTTCGACTGACTGTCCTTATGCCTGCTTGTAAAATAAAACATATTGCACCATTTAAAAAAAAACCAACACAGTTTTATTGCATCAATGCTTAATCCTTTAGATTTTTGTACAGATTTCCGTATTTACAACTTCATAATTATTATGCCTCTAATAAATAGTACAACTGAAAGTCTTTCTCTAGCCTACATGTTTAAATATTGCACATGCAAAGTATGTATAGTGTGTGCTTGTCTAATAGATATGCTGTCTTTATTAGCTATGTACAAAGTTACATAACTAAAACACGTGGGATCCAACCACCATGCTACTGAAGAGACACTGTGCGTTTCCCCTCCAAAATAAACTACTTCAGAGACATGCAACCGTTGTGCAGGGGCAGTTTGATTACAGCAAAACTGTAACCACAGTAACTATAACTCAAATCCCAAGAAAACATATACAAATGAAAATAAAATTTTAAAAGACAAAAGATCTAAAAGAACAAATAAATGATAAAACACGTTTCCAGTTAACCACTACATGGCAGCAGTGACTAGCTGTGAATTTGGTGGGAAATTTCCAGGAATACTGCAAGATTGACAGATTAAAAAAAGAACAAAACACATTTTAAATCAGTGACTTTTTCAGATAATAAAAAAACTAAACAAAACCAGTGTGACCTACAAGGTTTCGTAGACTGTTTTTGCACAAAGTGCTCTGTAGTCAGTCTCCAAAATGTAATATTGGTAAATCATCTTGGAACGAAACCTTTTACAGGTTCAAAAGGACTTTTTCTGCCATAGGCAAGAAGTCTATTCCTATAAATACACTGTGTTTAAATACGTGTTCACATACAAGTGCTGCTCTACCTGCAATGTTGGTAGATCAAAGTCAACCTATACAATATACATAAAAATCCACGTTTTAACAATTAACATTAACAATTGCCAGACATTGTGAATATGACACTGTGAGAGAGTGAGAGAGAAGTACACACTGTGATGGGAGAACAGCATGGACTTAACCTCTAGATGGCACTCTTGCACACACCTACAGCCCTCTGTCATTTTATTGGAATGGATGATAGGTATAGTGCAAAAGCAATAACAAGAACAAACCAAATCCTACATGATAGACATATTTCTGCCAAAGAATGACAGTTTGATCTCATATTTCCATATAGGAACAGGGAAAAGCAACTATATTGTGTTGTCTGGTTCACCTCTGCGGAGTTCTATGGCTTTGGCAAGAGGGTTGAGAGGAGCAGAAAGGGCCTTCACCGCCTGCGTCTGATGTGTTTGTGATGAAGCAGCCGCCTCTCTCTATCTGCTGATCTCCCTCCCTGCACCTCTGTACCCGAGTGAGCAGAGAGCACCGACAGTCATGCACATACAGAGATACACCTTCAATAGACACTTGAGACACTTCAGACGTGGGTTACAGTATTTACAGAAGACGCTGACTTGATCGCATGCACTTGATAATATGGGTGTTTCTGACCCCCAGCTGGGTTTCCATGTTGAGATGAGAGTCAGTGCAGGAGTTCAGAGCCAACCTCAGCGGGAATCAACATCTCAAGACGTGTCTGTAAATGAGTCGGTGCTGTGAGAGAGTTTACACACCTCCCAAGTTTTTACAGAATATGCCGTGCTTCAAAATGATTTAAAATTAAATTACTTGATTTCTTTTTCTGTGGTCTACACAGTGATTTCTATTACAAAACTTTTGTCCAAAATTGGAATAAACTAAATATGTTGAGTGCTAAAGTATGTATGTCAATCAGTGACATTCTACATACTAAAACTAAATCAAAATAGTGGATTCATTTACTAACCATTTCAGCTCTACAACCAACAGAAGCGGATAACAGATATTAGTGGAATCTTTGCAGAATTGCAGGAGGAACTCAAATTCAGAAAATGTGCTAAACTGTGAGTCACACACGGATGGATTAATAGATACATTTTACGATTAAAAACATAAGAAATGAAATGTTGATAAAATAGAGGATAAATCAAATGTTGCCTTAGTTTCGCACACTTATTTCATTTATATATTTGAAATTTTAAACCAATCAAAACTCATTAAATAACTTAATATAAAAGGAAACAAAACACAGATCACAAACAAAAACCTTAAATTATTAGATTTTAGAACTTTTGAGCACAACAACTAGTGCAGGAAACTTAAGGGGATTCAACTTTTCACAGCACTGATTTATAATAATTCATGAACTTGAATCGTGGTGATTTGAAGGACAAAAAAAATCCAACCCAAAAACACTTCAGCACTGTTAAAAAATATTCTGTTGGTGGCGACGACTGGCATGGATGACTGGCCAAACCCAGATGATGTGGCATCACATTTATATCCAACTAGCGCTGAGATTGAGAGCAGAAAAATGTATTTAAAACATCAATGATTGGTTGTAGGTTTTGGTGTCAGTCCCTCAGGATTAAAGAGCAAAAGCTTCTTTTAGCAACGACACAGACAGACATGCAGGTAGAAATCTGTCAAGAAGCCAGAATGCATCACAGCCAAAAGACAGACACACCGCATTTAGAGTAAAAGGTTCAATTCAGGTTTTGTCAACTGGAAAACCTCCTGCTATTTTGCTCTTAACCCTCGTCCTCGCTCCTTCCGCCTACACCTTAAAGCACAGCTAAATGAGGTGGGTTCACACCTGTTCTCTGGAGGTTGCCCAAAGTCATTTTGGGAAATGTAGGAAATCACCAAGTGAGGCAGAAGAAGACGAGGCAGACAGAGAAAGTGGGTACATCAAAAAGTTGAATTAAATCACCTTGCAGTGGAGTGCACTGAACACCACAGATAGATGATATATAACAGTGTGAGCACTGAAAGGGTGGATTTTTTTTTCCTTTAATAGAACAAAGAAACCTCTTCTTTGCACTCTGAACAGTGTTCACCCCACAGTGTCCAGGAAAAAGAGAAGATCCAAAACCAAACTTTCAGAGCTTCTGTGTTCATTCATCAATATTACAAGGCCAAAAAAACAAGTCTGGAGTTACCATTTAACATTTTACTCGCTTGACTGCTCGGTTTGTAGGGCTGATGAACTGATGCCAGCACCTCATACCAGCCCACAGATGCAGCAGATGAAAATAGAAAGTTGGAGAGCTGAAGTATCGTAGCACCATGAGAGCTCCAGGAGCTGTGGCCTGACACGTACAGATCCTTCTGCTCGAGCGGCGGCGAGCTCGCCCATCATCCTTCCAGGAACTATAATAAGAGGGCAATTGTTCCCTTCCTCTCATTCCCTCTCGGAGGCCCAGACTGCAGCCCTGGTAGCTCATCAGACTCCTGGTGGATGACAGATCTGCAGACACACATCTCGCCTGCTGCAAAAGCGAGCAGCTCTGAACTCCTGCACTCAACGATTTTTTTTTTTTTCTCTTTTCTGTTTTTTAATTTTTTTTTATTGCATCAGGGAAACAGACACAACAGAGTATTATGTGTAATGTCAGCCCTTGAATGTCCCTGTCAGAGTAAAGGGGGAGGAGTCCTGCATGACTCCTCATGCTGGCTTCATGTTTTTTTGGACGTCGGATGGAGAGGTGTCACTTGTTCAAAAAAAAAAAAAAAAAACTAAAAATAATTTCAAAAATGGATTTTGTTGATGATTTGTTGATGATTATTCCTTTAAGTTCTTTCCTACCAACAGGGATATGACCTCACCCACTGGCATGCACATGCAGGCTGGCTTGTTCCCCGCTCACTGTGGGCGTAGCTACTCCATGCCGTTCCTCAGCATCTGATTGGCCGCGATGAGCATGACGCTGATGATGAATGCCATGGCGAAGGCGCAGATGAGGCTCTTCCTCACGCAAGTCTGACGGTTCTTCTTTGAAGGGTGAACTGAAAGAGAAATGAGAAGGAGACAAACAGAAAGACCAAGAACATAAATAAGAAAAAGTTCCTAAAGTGGCAGTTTAAAAGATGATAACGCTTCTGTTATTTATTTATTATGTTATAATTTATCATTTTCTGCACCCAGAGAAAGAATAGAAAGATGACAAACAGAGGGTGCACTGACACCAAGCACTTTTGGAGCGAACTTTATAATATGTTTACTCCTTTAGTTTGTTGGTCAACTGCTCTCCCCCAGCGGAGAATAATGCCATTCAAACTTAAATAACACAAAATCACTGCACTGAGATACCTAGAAAAAATGCAAGCCTCGCAAGCCTGTCAAGAGATCTACTTTGTGGTTTGTTTGGAGAAGTAATTTAACTTAAAGCAAGTGCAGAAAATGGGTTTAGGTTTTTAGAAGATGGATGTTGACATCTAATGCTTGGAAAGCCTAGCATAACAAAAGAAACTGAGGACACACCTACAGGAGATATGGACTGAAGCTCATTGTCATCAAATATTGGATGGATTGATGGTTTATGAGACACATGGAATTTGTTTTTGGTTCAGTATGTTACCGAATACATAAATGGACAACAGCAGACAATCCACATGTTATCACGATAAAGTCAACCAACATGTATCAATGGCAGAGAAAGTAAAATTCGGCAATGAGTGAAGATACTGTGTGCTCATCACATACAGCTAAAGTTACAGGGGCTGGAATATGATATGATTCCACTCCATTGACGCCCAAATCTTTAAACCCGACAAGACGACAAGCTGCCAAACCTTCGCACAGTAAACAAGTTACTTGTGCGTTCAGGTGACTTTGGTTCACAAATACTCGTCCATTTCTAATTGGGCCACAAAAATATACTGTGAAGTGAAATTTTCCACTGTGGTTCCACAAACCTGAGGTGTGATCTCACATTAAGTGTTGCCGGGCAGAATTAACGGCTTTGCTCTGGATCCCAGCTGAATGAGCAGCGGGTAACTGGAAAGTGACCAGCAGAGAGGGACACTGAGGCGAGCGTCACAATTCACAGGACCACACTGATTTTACAGCAACAGACGAACATCAGAAGAAAAAGGTCCGGCTACTCTGGCAGAGTATGGGAATGTTTAAACTATGAAATAAATAACACATTAGGATGGACAGTTTAAATTTAGACATTGCACACATGAAGTTCAGTTTACTCGTTACGAGCCTGTGAAAACATTTGTACAATGTCTGTCTGTGTGGGAGCTTTCTATGGCCTGAAAAAACAACCCTGATCCGGACTTTAGACTCAAAGTCTTTTAACAGAAAGCCTGCGTTACAAACTGGAGGGGTGAGGTTTCAAAGAAATGGGCATTTAGGAGACAGGTAAGATCTAATAATAAATGTTTGGAGCTTTACCCATATTAGGGACTAAAAAGCAGGATATTGCGGCCTCTACTGTTATGATTTTGACCCTTGTTTTGTAAGTCTCTTGTGAGTCCCCTGACGTTATGGAAGTGCAATACTAAATCGCTGGAATACCCCTTTAATTTTATCTGGATGAAAAATAGCTAGTCATGGTCATCAGATATTGACAAAATCCTGTTACATATAAACATACAACTGAGTCTATATAATAATATAACGTACATTATAATAATAATAATACAACTTCCCAATAAATCCTTCAAACTGTTTTGGAGAGGTGTTGATTCATTGTTGTGGTCTTTTTGAAGAATGTAGTTTTGCTGTAGAATTGCATTGTGTTTTTAATGTTTCTTCCAATCCATTTAAGCATATCAATGAGATCAGACTAAATATTAGAAAAGTGTCATTGTGTAAAAACAGTGGTGAAGCGACGAGGAGTACCAGCTTCATGCTTCCTGCATGGCACTTAAATACCTGACAGCAAAATCCACCTTAAGACTGTCAGTTCTTTGTCTCCATAATACCACCTTTAAAGACAAAACATATGGGAGGGCAAGTAAATCACAGCTGACACACACATTCACACATCAGCAGTCCAGGCTCTCTCTATGAGATAATTTTCTGGTTCAATCAACCTCCGGCACCAACCGGTAACACAGCAGCTCTTCCTCCCTGCAGCGGGTCGGCGGACTGCGAGTGGCTGAGATGATTTTACCGGGCCGGGGTAATTAGGGGAAGCTGGGCCAATGACCCACAACCACATGGCTCACACATGCTCTATTTTTAAACTCTCAATTCAAGAAGCACTGAAGTCATCAAAAAATGCTTCTTGACTGCTGTTCCAAAGAAAACGCAATGTGGAAAGTAGCACAGAAACTGTTACATCTTTCTTGACTTCGGCGTTGAGGCGGCGTCATTAGTTGGCAATCTCTGGTTGAAAAATACTATTCCAGACTCTCACATCATATAAAACTTGAGACTGTGAAACTGTGACGTGATCTTTAGCCAAACAGATTATCTAAGAATGAGCTTTCAGGCAATTACCAAGGTTATGTAACTCAACACTGGATGGATGGTGAGCTTTTATCTCACAAGCCATAGTAGGCAATATGTTTTCCTATAACCTGAATTTAACCATCAGTATAATTTAAACAGTTCCAATTATATACTTGATACTAGTGCAGCAAAGTGCCTTATTCTCTTGAAAGATATTGACAATCATCTCTAGAAAGCTTCGGAGACAAAGGAACCTGCACTGAAATCACCTTTAAATTTTTTTTCTTGTATGAAGAAAAAACATGTCTCGAAGGATTTTTAAAATTTATTTATTTCAAGTATCTATAGTTGTATAAGTCAGGGTGAGTTGAAGAGGGTGTCAATGGAAAGACCATGTGTTCAGCTGCTGGCTGGACTGAAGATGGGGGGAGAGTTGTGGTCAAGACATTAGTTCTCAGTCCAGTCGCCTGGACCTGCTGTCAGCCTCATAAAACACCTCCTCAGCCACACAAAGTAACTACACCACTGCCAAATATCCACTGAGGCTTTTCTTCAGTGGACCACTGTGGTCATGAAGGTAATGAAGTGTACGCTGGTTTCCAGGCTGCTGACTTATGGCTGCCTACATTCCCTTGTGCTTCAAGGTCAAATTATTTGAATGTATTGGTATGCTGATTGATTAGAAAAATTGAAAGTAAGAAAACAAGTGTGTTACAAAAGTAATATTTGTTTCTTGTGGACCCTCAGAAGAGTAGCTGTTGAGAGGGCTAATTGGGATCTAAATAAAATGAAAAAAATAAACAAATACTGTATTACTCTATGAGCAATCATTAACTTCAGCTTGGGAACTGGGGTTTAAGAAATTATACAAATACATAAATTTGTTTTTCTACAGTTGAAACAGGAAATGTTAAATACATCACCTCTTTTTGCTGTTTTGCTGTTATATGAAAAAGTCAACAATTATAACTTGAAATGATTCAGGTGCACATCACAAACATGCAACAATATGGACATGTTGCTAAGATGGGCGCCCTTAAATCTCTTCACCTGTATGGCAGCTGTGACATTCATGGATCAAAGTTGATTTCCACGCTTGCATCTGGCTGCCAGGCACTCCCTGGACAGCTGCTACTCCAGCGTCTTTCTCTGCGCTTTATGCTTTGGTGCAATTCGTTCAGCAATGAATCAGTGCCTGGTGAACTTCTATGGGCCAGTGGTTACATTCTTTATACTGTTGTTTTTCAGCTCCACACCATATTGATTCCAGAGCGAGGTGAAGCCAGAGGGAAATCAAGCGCCTCTTATGCTACCTCATATATCAGTAAGCTGAAGTAATAAGTACCAGAGTAGCATGATGAATTGTACTCGGTATGAATCGCACTGTGACACGATGTATTGATTTCTCCATGACTGAGCACATTCTGGTGTCCCCGTGTGGCAGGTGGTACTCATGGACCTTGGGGCCGACATATGTGATCTGTCTGTATGATCCTGCGGTGGTCAGTCTTCATCATAAACCCAGCAGGAACATCATGTTGTCATCACTCCACACCAGTTTTAAAGACCCTGATAAAGTGCAGGTGCAATCTGTGTCCATCGTCACTGACGCCAGTGTCGGCCAAGTCAGTTCCCTCTGGGACAGGCCAGATTCACAGGCAGGTAGTGTTTGGTAAAGAGGAACATTAATGGCTGTTGCATCTGAGCATCATTTTAGCCCACAGAGGAAATATACACGACCTTGACTAGAAAGGAAAATCTCAGTGCAATAGAACTTCACACATACAGTAGTATTAATCTCGACTTATCCATTAATAATATCGTTAATGTTGCAAACTATTTGAGGAGGACATTATCATGCATAACAAAGTAGGTTGGGACCCTGCTCGACCATGCTGCCTTCAGGATATGCGGGAACTGGGACCATTATGACTCAGCTGTTCCCCTACACCCCAAATTCATATGATAGGTGTTGGAGCAAAATGGATGCCAGTGCATTTTTTTAGGCTGCTTTTTCAGTGTGACATTTCTGCTTACACATTTGTCTGGACACGGCATTAGTCGGCTCTGAAAATGCCACAAGAGGACCAGAAGTGGGGAGATTTTTTTTTTTTTACAATTTTTGTTTTCCACATTCCCCCCCCCCATTTAATCTCCATTATCAGTCTGTTTTGACTTTGTATTGCAAAGACACTGAAGCTTTCCAATCAATGCTCACTGGCAGACAACAGAAAACAACAAGCCTGAGAGTGAACAGCGGGACATGCATGAACGTGTTAAGAGGGCAGTTAGAGGTAAATTAATTAAAGTAACAGTGTTTATTTGAGCAGATGCTTGTTGCCATTAAGCCCTTCACTTACAGCCAAACAGATGCCTGTTAACATAGTGCCCTGCACATATGTTGGTAATAAAGAACAGCCTGGACTCCATACTGAGCACTGTGACACAAGGCTGTCTATAAGTTTAATTTTGTATTCAACTGCAAATGTTTAATGTAAATTAAAATTACTTTTAAGTCTTGTTCTCTGATCGAAACTTCTTTCTGTCAAGACTCCAAAGCACAAGAGAATCATGAGGCTGACTCAATCTGAATCCAAACCAGACGTAAGAAAGAAAAAATACTTTTTTGAAATAGAATATGTTTGAAAGAAACAATTACATTTCCCATTTTTATAGCGAGAGAGTGAAAAAGTCCTCAAATATCTGCTGCTCTGATATCCATAAATCTTGGATGGCTAGTTTTGCAGAGTGAGGTCATGCATATTTCATCCGTGCCACTTCTGAACTGGTGACCAGCTGATGCCGGTCCCCACGAACACCCCAAATCAATAAATCAGCAGGTGTGCTGTGACTCTGTTGGCTGTGGATCTTGACGAGAAAGCTCAAATTCTTCCTGACAACATGGATTCCTTTCTCTCTCACTACACACACACACACACACACACACACACACACACACTTGCCTAGGTGCCTGTGTGTGAAGTTAGCTCAGGGACTTTCGCTCACCTCCCTCAAACTCTGTCTGACAGTTCCCAGAGTTTTCCTTCAGGCTCTCTTCTTCATTGATGATGATGTTCTCAATGTCCTTCATGGTCAGGTGGTCGCGAAAGGCATAGAACAGGATGTGTTTCAGCTCCTCCAGGGTGATCCTCTGCATGTCGAACTGCCGGAGGAGAGAGGTGAGAGGAGGAGATTTAAAAAAAAAGAGAGACCATTTTCCTTTCACATAAATAAATTGTGTGTACTTCTGCAGTACGCCTGGCAGGATAGCGTATGAGCCGAACAAGTACTAACCCACGTGTGCTCATATGACAACTCTTCTACAATTTTAGGACTAGTGTGCAAGCTTCAAAAGAACAACACAGATATATAATAAATAATGTGCATTGTAAGTTCAAATGCTTAAATCTTGCATGTTCTGCACATCCCAGTATCCCTTACATGCTTCGCTCTAATGCATTTACTTTAATCAGAAGGTCACACAAAGTTGATGCGTTGATTAAATTGAATGTGCTGGATTATAGCCTGAAAGTGATAGATTTATTGTTCAGTTTGAGCCTTTGCACAACACAATTCAAAAGAAGGCGCACACACACATACAAAGACACACACACACACACACCACAACTTGCAAACAGAGGTTTGAAGCTCTTACTGAGAGCAAAAACCAACTGCTAAGTTTTGCTAAGATGTTCAGAGAAACTTATAGCCTCTAGCTTGACTTGATGAAGACCTTGCTGGCCACTGATCGCTCCCTCTGCTTGAAAACTGCTGCTTTAAAGCAGCAACACAATTAAGAAAAACAGAAATAAAAGGCTTTCAGTGGCCGGAAATCAGTGAATGTGATACAAACCTGACTGAGAATGAATTAAATATCATCATAAAGTCCAGAAGCAGTTGAAAGGAATGAATCATTTACTGACTCAAAAACAACTCATTGAATCAGGCTATTGATAAAATGCTCTTTGCTGCACACACCTGATGACTAGCTGATTATTAACACTTGTTATTTGGCCTCCGTGATGGTTTATAGTGATACAACAGAATTAGCATGAGGGAAATACAGAACAAGAATGCGTCATCACCAGGTGCTTGGGTTTTTTCTGTGCTGTGCTCCCACAGTCCATGCCTTCCTCCCAGTGCATAATTATAATTAATAACCAATTATATTCGATGGCTACCTTTTCTAATTAGGGTTTGAATCAGGCTCATACCTTGTACCAGGTACAACTGTTATAGTCACAAACCCTTGACAGTGTCAGTAGAAACCAAATGACTTTTATACTGTATACAAATACAGCTACATGAACATGGGAACATGCCGACCCTAAAACTCAAATTCCAATCACTTTAATGGCCTGACACCAATGTTAAGGACAGTCTGGGGCATGCTGTCATAGCCAAGCAATGCTATTACAAATAAAATGTACTTTTTTTTTTCCTCCTGTGACCTTGTATTTTTCAGTGTCAGTGATTCTATTCTAATTATTATCTGTGACATCAAGTCAAAGCTTTCAACGCTGCTTAAAAAAAAAATAAAAAAAAGATGAGAAATGACAGGCCAAGCTGGATGAACTTGCAGAAGGACAAACTTATAACACCCAGGTGGATGGAACAGTAGATAAGGACTCATTGTATGGTTCTTAACAGCCAGTATTAGTTTTTAAATAAGTTTTTTTCCCCAGAGTGCACCTGCATAGATTAAAATGGATGTTCTGGCTTTGAGAGACAAGTTGGTGATTATTAATGATGGAAGCATAGCCTTGACATTTTTACATGTCTGCAAAAACAGGTAGAACATAAGTAAAAAGATCAAATCATAATGTTAAAAATCCACTTTTCAACACATTTTGATCCCAAAGAGTTTGCAGCCCTCAGCAATATTGTGATGAATGACGCACATCCACAGAGAGAGAAGGATAACACTCACTGGACTTCCTGGAGAAGCCCACTGGGTAGATAATTACATAAGTCACTGCAAAAATCACACTTACCATCAATACCGTTTATTATCTCTCCACCTGAGAGTGAGCTAATGAGCACTCTCACCAATCACGCTTCAAATGTTAAATCAGCCTCCAGTAAGATTCATCATCAAAGCTAATTAATAGTTGGGGGTCAGCGTTTCATATTTTGTTTGTCGGGTCATTAATCAAAAGAGAAAGCAAATGTACACTAAGTGTTGGCAAGACAAAGGTTTAATAAAAAAGGTACATAATAATAGAGTAATACATCACACATGCTTTAGTAAAATGTAAATTCAGAGCAGAAGAAATGAATCCATATGTTGGCTGTATAAATGTGCATATGTAAACATTAAAGAGGACAGTGTTATTTTTGGATGGAAAAAATGCTGCCCCTGTAGGTTGTTGCAGAAAAAGGGAACATTCAAACAACATATGAATCATAACTCAATTTGCAAATAATATTACTGCAACTACTGGTACTACTAGAGGTGATACTGTTACTGCTGCTACTACACCTCAACCTACTGATAATGCCACAGTTACTATATTTATTGTGTGTATTCTATTAGCTCATTAATCTATTCACAGTGAATTAAATCATATGATTGTATTATTTATTTCTCTGTAAAGCCCTTTGGTAAAGATGTGTCATTAAAGGCTTTTACTGAACTTTTACTGAAAACTACAACTACTAAATATACTAAATACTAAATATATTGATCTTTTTTTTAGAAGAGTGCTACAGTAAGGAAAAACATGCTGTATGAAGGCTGAGGTTATCAACAGCTGTACTATAAATGAATAAGCCATAGAATTGATAAGTCTTGCATGACTAACTCCTTGCTTTTTGTTTCAGAAACAGACAAGATGTCCCACAGACAACAGAGCTGATTACTTCTCCTCTCGTCTCCCTCTGGGGAACAGACAAAGAATGAAACGCATCCTAAACAGACAGATCCACCTGCCACTTAAAGTTACAGCCAACTCCTGTGTCACTTCTCCCCAAGGGAGACAGGGCAGCGGCCTAATTGTGTTTACTCGACCTTCGTGCAACCTTGCTGCTCCTAACGATGCCATCTCCGTCTGACATCAAGAGACTGCCGGGGCTCCATTTGCTATGGAAAAGAGGGACGAGCCGGAGGATAGATTCATTCACTGAGCAGTTCTCCCGTGGCAGATAAGAAAAAGCCACTTTATTTCTTCTTGCCATATCCCACCGACTTGCTCAGACTATATTCACATTCAAGCCAGGAGTGACCTTTATGGGAGAATATGGTGAAAAAAAAGGGGGAGTAGAAAAGAATGGCGCCTGTGGACCTGAAGTGACTCCTACAAAAAAGATCTTTAGCAGGACACCTAGTGTTGTGTGACCTACAGTTTTATACTGAACCCCATGCACCGAGAGGAAACCATCAGTAGTCTTCTTTGTCACACAGTCTTCACAGAAGTTCAGTCTGAAGTGTAATCACATGCTTCAGGCACAGGGGCTTTTAATGGAGACTGGAAATGTCACATACTGTTAAGAACGGCTGTGGTTAAAGCTCACAGGGAGAGTTGGTAGTGAAATGACACAGAACCCCAGACAGAGTGATGTAAGTGATGATGGAGGTTCGGATGGTTACTAAACTCTACCTTCTCTGAACTGACTTACTCATGAATCTGTTTTAAAAAGAGTTGCCACAACATTATCAGCATACAGAAGCCTCCGTCTCTAATCTATGATATCACAGATGCCAGTGGTCTGATATTGATGAAACTGTTCAGTGTTTACTGGGACTTCATTTTAAAGAGATTGTATTAAGTACTTTGTTAAGCTCTACGTCAGGAGATTGTGGGAGCCTGTGATGCAAGCCAAATTTCCATGAGAACAGATTACAGAAGTATTATTTTAAAAAAAACATCATCAACTAAAGTAATCTCTTCAGCTAGGTATCAGCAAAATTCAATATAACTATAATTACCATAAGAATAACCAGGTTCGATCTAAGAAGATGCACCGAGGATAATTTTCTCACCCTGGCAGGAACACTATCCTTGGATTAAACCATGAACTTGTTCGATTTCGCTCAATCGATTGCGTGCCCGTTCTTCACACTGCAAAGTGGATAAAGGGTTGAAGATGAGGAAGGGGGAGTAACCCTAAAGAGAAGTCTCTGTTCTTTTCTCTACACTCGTAAATGAGGCGTGTTCAGCTGCTCACACACAGGCAGTGAGAAGGTGCCAAGAGCCAGCATCCATCCATCTGCTGTGTTCAGCCCTTTGCAGTGCAGCCAAATTATACAGCTATACATAATGTTCTGCACACACTGTAGAATCCAATTATATGCATTTGCTAATCTCAAGTTTAACGCAATGGGCTGGGCAAGTATTTTGTTTTTAAATGGCGGAAATATTAATGCATCTGAAACATGTACAGCTATAGCTGGGGACAAGCTCGTCCTAATAATCTGTGGATTTGAATGCAGAACAATGTAGTGCAGCCACAGACACACAGCTACAGACTTTCATGACCTCTGCCCTTTTCAACAAGTCCCTAATAATCTCTTTGTTAAATAAGCCGTCTCTTTAAATCTGCCACTTCTTTCATTGTCAGTGTGAGCTGATTTTGGAAAAGTGTGAAGCGGTGTTTGGCAGGGATCTGATTGCGCTTCAGTTCAACCACTGTTATGACGTTTTCCCGAGAAATCCTGACAGTAACACAAACTGATAACAGAATATGTAGATGTTGTTGCCATGTGTTTGAATGAAAAGAAAACACAGCTCTGAAGCAGAGGAGAGGGTTTTATACAAGCTTGAGAGCCAAGGGAGACAGAGCTACAAGTGTGTTACAGACAGAAATCTTACATTTTCACAAAGTAAACAAAGGTTTGTAAATTAACAATACAAACCTACAAAACTGAACAAAGACACCTGGGAAGACCTCTGAAGCTGTTAGAAAAGAGTCAAATCCTGTGAGATCTACCACAAAAACACATTAAGTCACAATATTGAGATTCAGTTCAATTCAGTTTTATTTATATAGCAGCATATCATAACAAAGTTATCTCAGGGCACTTTTTCATAAAGAGCAGGTCTAGACCGACTCTTTATAGACCGACTATTGAGATGTGATCAAGTTTAAACAATTACTTCCTTATGATTGCACTACACTGTGAGAACATAAAAAACATGTGTGATAGGAAAAGATAAAGTTGAGGCAAGATTCTTATCCAACCAAGTCGATTTATCATCCAGGAGAGGATGACAGTTCTCTTCCCTCCGAACAAAACTGCATCCTCTTGCACTTCGGGAAGTTGCAGCCATCAATTTAACAATTTCCTTTAGATTTAGCAGTTCAATCCACCTCCTGAATATTTGTACATGAACTTTAACAGTAAGCACGGACCCCATCAGCCGCTGAATGTGAGAGGAGTTGTAAAGTAATGACTCGTCATTAATTGATTCCATCTAACAATCTCTGAGCTATCACTTTTCAGGACATCCTTTTCGCAAACCTTTCTACTGCTCACGGCTGGTAATATTTATTGCCGGGGTATTTATTATTTACAATTTAAACAGACTCTTGCATTATTCACAATACGGTATCTGAATCAGCTCCCGACGACAATTCTCAGTATCAAGAACATAAATGTTCTCCGAGTCTTACTTTCTTGCCTTAGCTTTTCGCTTGGTCCACAGTTCTTACATTTAAAGCTTCTTTCCATATAAATGACTTTCGGAGCCTTAATGTATTCTACACAACTGTAGGCATAGTCTGTTGTCTACACAGTGTACAAATGCATTCCCCTTCATCTGTAATGTCACGTTGTTCTTACATGATGTTATCACAATGAAGCTCTTGATATTTATCTGCATCAGTGTCACCAAAACAAATTCCAGCACATGTATTGTTCTTTTTAAAGGATAAACTGTTTTACAACACCTGTACTAACCTAAATGTGTGTCTAACCCGGAAATTAACTCAAATTAACAAAACATGTTAACATGGGCAGTTACGTGACTGCACATCAGGCTTTTCATAGACATACCACGGGTAATAAGGCCAGACTGAGCTTAGAATATTCATTATGTCCTCCCCTATTCATGCTTAATGCCCGGGTCCAACATGCACACATTCTTTTCCTCGTTAAAATGAATGCTCAGCATCTTTATCGATCTACGCCCATCCATCCCCGATGAAAGGCCCCCAAGCCTTCAGGAGAAATTTATGTCTCCATTACCACTCCGTTACCCAGCCGTCAAAGGGCAGATGATTAATTGAGGAAAAAAGAAAACATAACATGCACCATGAGAGTCACAACAGGCGGAAAAATAAATTGGGGCTCATATCTCGAACCAGTCACCAGAGCGTTGGAAGTGACAGAAACATTGGCCACATAGGGCACTGATGAAAATGGATTCTCATGGACAATAAACACATTACACATCCAAACCTCTCTGTTGAGGTCTCTAACCTCTGTGAACACTTTAATGTAGTTAATGCCCTGTGATCAACAAATGGTAGAGGAAAACAACTGATCATGCAGTCACACACAGCTTCCCCATAAAGTATTTTTATGACAACAGAAAACTCTGATCAGAGAGGCTCAGATAAATGCTCACATCAGGTATTCAACGGTCTGTGAATCCTTCAGGGAAATCTATTTGAATCTCAGTACAGAAGACAATACTCTCCCTTCAAGAGGCACACTCACTTTACATTCACTTTTCATTTGCTGCAAGCACAATGACATAATGCCAGTGCCAGCAGCAAATCAAAAGAACAGCAGACTTTAGATGGTTTAACTTGGAGGCAACCTGAGGCAAGTAAGGAAAGAAGGGGAACTGCCTGAGACCACTGACCAAGCTATCAATAGTCAATTACTGTAAGTATGATTAATCAAGGAGAAATTACTCCCATTAACACCTGGAGTGGAGCAGGCTAGAGGAGCTGCCTGAGGGTCACGGCCCTCATTAGCAGGATTCAGCAGATCTATATGTCCTGCCTCGTGTAATTCATTGCCTTTACTGAGGTAGAACGAGGAACCGAAGAGACAGAAGGCAGGAGAGATGGTGAATAGAATAATGAGTCAAGGACAGCAAGAGACACAAAGAGGCCTCAAGAGGTGGAAGGTGAGACACCAAATTAATTCTAAGCACAATTTTACCTGGGGGTTTAACATTCAATTGCAGCTTGATTCAAACTTGAAAATATTCAGCACATGGTTTAATTAAGCCCAAAGGATAGCAGCAGCTTTTGGCAACCGGATCCATACTAAATCCTGGAACCGATTATATAGTTTCAGCCATATCATATAAGTTGTCGAAACTTTTGTGTTTTCAATTTGACCAACTTCTAATTAAAGCCCAATCCAACACAAGAGCAGATCCAGTTCGAGGCATCAAAGTAAGCCTATTCACCTTCGTACTTTTTTCCTCTTAAACTTTCGAACACTGGAGTGAAGAGCTGTACAGTGAAGAGGTTGGACTTCGCCTGTTTTGCCATTTTTTAAATTTCCTTTCTAACCGTTGGCCTGAAAAACAGCATCCAACATGAGATGCGGGAGAAAGCAGAGAGATGCATCGACCCACCTGCATACTCGCATATCCGAAATTACAATCATCTACACAGAAATGTCACATTAGGTGTTCTGTTTTAGCATGTCGAGGACTGCATCACAGAGGACTCAAAGCCTGCACTTAAAAGCCAGGGTGAAAATGTTAATTCATGCAGTATTATGAGTTCAGTTTGTAGAAAAAAAACTGAACTCCAACCATCTCAGGAAATGCTACCAAACTAAAACGTTAAATGATGAATGATGAGCAAAAGACCTAAATCTTTTGAAGCCATGCATTCAATGTGCACCATTCATCCTTGCTGTCTGCAACCCTGATGAGACTTTGAAGTACAGCTTGGAGAAAAAAGGTTAAACCACATCTCAGACAATGTTAGCACACCGGTCTACGCTGTGAAATGATGAACAATGGGAACAGGCCTGTCTTTTCAATTGCATTTCACTGTCAAATGATTTTCTCCATTCATCTAAATAGGATTCTACACTGTAATTACTTAGTAGATAAAAATTAAGAAGCTCCCCTCTAGGAAACCAAGCATGTCAGTATAATGTAGTCAGACACATTCATTTTGATCGACAGATACGTCATTAAAATTCTGGGCACTCAAGAGCACAAATGATCATTCAGTGTGTGTGTGTGTGTGTGTGTGTGTGTGTGTGTGTGTGTGTGTGCGCATGCAAGTGTGTGTGTTTTAAGTTACGCGACTGAGCAGCAAATGCAGTAATGTGTTGCTGACAGAGCTGCAGTCTGCATGAGAAAGAGCTGTAATGAAGTGAATCACTGAGGTAGCCAAGCTGACTCACATGTAATTAAAGCTACGTGGGACATAAGGAGCATAAAACATAAAATAAAAACGCCACACTGTACGCGAGAAAAGACTCTTAAATCACATGGAGAGGCTTCATATGATACCGAGAGCAGGCGAAGGGAGAAGACAAAGTCAGATGTGCTTTCACTTCTCGAGAGGCCTGAGGTGTGTGCTGCGCTTCTCCACCAGCAGCAGAACTTCAAACAGCACCATCCATGTTTTCTCAGCGCTGGGAGAAGGAGAGCTGCCAGCCTGACTCAACGCACACGACTGATTGGTACAGTAAGTCTCAACTATTCAGTGCTCTCAGCACAGACTCACTGCATTCACATCCACACTGTAATCTGGATAATAGCTCAAACGGTTAAGGTTTTAATCTGGATAAGCCTCTTACTGTGCACTGTATATATATATTCTGGTTTATTTGTGTCTATGTATCCACAAATACAGAGTTCCTCCTGCACCCAAAGCTGATGTTCCTCCTGCAGTAACCTGTCAGTTTCCAACCATCACCAACAAGAGGTGATGTGCTCAGTGTGTCCAGAAGCTGGGTGGTATAATCAAATACAGCACATATATTGGCATACTATATACATACAGCAGTAGTAGCACGTATACTGCCGTATGTTAATGGCTTATGTTATTTAGCACCCTTCATACAGGGGATGTAGCTTAAAGTGCTTTACAATAGAAGTATCCTAAGAACAATATAATATTTGAAAGAAAGTAATAAAACAAAACAATAAAATATGTAAAAGATCAAACAAAAAGGAAGAGTGAGTTAGTTAAAAGCAAAACTTAAACTATTATTTGAACTATATATACAAATTATATGATATAAACATACAGAGGAAGTAGCTTTAATCTTTACCTTTAAATGTCAAATGTGGGTTTTTCCCAAGGTCAGTTCTGGTATCTGCATATTTCCAGCCTTGACCAAACCATCACAGGTTTGTTTAGGACCTTGTATGTGACCAAGCACTCAAGCAGAGTAAATAAGTCTGGTAAAAATCGAGCGGAAACCAATCAGTCCGCTCTGTAGGAAATGCAGTACAATGACTTGCCATGGGTTTCTTTTACTGAAACTTTACCTCAATATTAATTGGGATAAACCTTTAATCCAAGTATAAAGAAAACTGCCTCAGCACCACAAAAAAATAAATAAATAAAACACAGAACTAGAACCTGCTGCCAGAAACGCTTATTATGATGCAAATAAAACTGTAGCTGAAAACTGAACCTAAATCTTAAGGAAGATAAGAAAAACTCAACTGGAATTTAAATCTTCTATCCTAAACTGAATAAAAAAGACAATGAAAACATTTCAAACCACTATATATACACACCTCTAGACCAAAGTTAGCATTGTAAAACTCATCATGAAAACACTGTTCTGTCTCACACCGGGTGTGAAGACCTCAGTCGGAGAAGACTCTGGCCAGGGATCAAAATGATGCTCTTTTCTGGCATAATAGCACTGCAATGCTCAGCACGATTGAGACAAATGGAGTCATTTTCACTTTGATAATCCTCTATAATTCACCTCCCAACCTCTGAGCTGGAATCTCAGGATGAGCACATTAGGGGGACGATACTCAAAGTAGATCAGACTGTTTGAACGAGGGTGATTAGGCATATGGAGGGGAAGGGAGGACGTGCGCGTGGGTGTGTTGATTAACTGTAACGTCACGTCTCTGTGCCACCTTCATTGCTATTCAAGGCCATGCCTGGCAAAGGGAATATGATTTTTCTCCCTTCTATGCATTCCCAGCAGGCATGTGAACGCCCTTACTGCATGTTTACATCCTGCATGGCGGCCTTGAATCCATCAGACACCCTGCATGTCAGAGAAGTACTGGCTCTCCTCATATTGCCTGTCTGGAGCAGCAGTTCTTCAGGGGACATTATCATTCGAGTTTCAGCATTTTAGCATTTCAGTTTGGGAAACTTGAATTATGCCTACATCTGTGCGACCAATGAGGGTGAAAAAAGATAATTATTGTGGACGTTTAATCAAAAGAATCATTGGGTATCAAATGAGCATATCCAAATTCTGCTCATCATCTACTCAGTCAAACAGAGAAAGAAGTTCTTATAAGTCAGTGCAACCCTGCTGTGATACTAAGAGATAGAAACGATGTCTGGATGGCTGCAGGGAGAAATGGATAACAAAACAAAATAATAAAACCACACCAATAATCTACATTAAGCATACCGTATGACGACAGAATAAAAAAGGACAAACAACCATGAGACAAAAAGAAGTTATAAATCAAATTTTAAAAATAACAACTTTATGGTTTATTATACTATTTTTATTAATGGTAAGTTAAACAACAAACCACAGTACTGTGTAAGCAGTGTAAGAAGAGCAAAAAGTGGGCAAAGCACCACAAAAAAAAAACAAAAAAACAGAAAATCACATGAGGAGCGAGCAGCAGCTGAATTAATAACAAAACTAATAAATATATAATAAATAATTATGTTTTGTTTTTTAGTATTTTTGATGTTGTCAGGAATATTGTTATCACAAAGATCCTCTGCAATATTAGAATATTATTTTAAGCATTTTTTGCCCACCCCTAGACGCCTGAATGTATCACAAAAATCTTTAATTCAGCCAATTTGAATACACCATTCTGAGTCAATCTGGTTTATAATATGAAATATATATTATAGAAACATTTTTTTATAGAAAATGATTGGCCATCAAGATGGAAAACTGTCTTTAGCTCACAGAGGCACAAAATCATGATATAGCCAACATATTAATAGTGAACAAATAAGAGTTTGACATTTCCTGGACATTACATTTTTTTCCCCTGGGAATGAGGGTATTAAATGAAATTGCATATTTTGATCTGTATGCCCTAAACACAGCCAGAGCACAGAAACAATTCCAAAGAGCATGACTTATTCTCATTTTCCACAGAGTATCAGGCTAACTGTGGAGGGCCCCAACACAAATATTAGCCTACTCTCACCTCTGTCTAGAAAAATCATTGTGGCCCATGTATTATTCATCATAGAGAAGTTGTTTCAAAGTCATTATGAATCCAAAATTGTGCCCTGGCACAAATGACAGAAAAAGGAAGATTAATGGATTTGATTTAGGATGAAAAGTCTACATTTATAAAGCTTGAAGGAGGCGGAGGCTTCATACTCAAACTGCCATGTGTCTTAATGTTGGGAGCAAGTCTAAAACCAGATCCTTCCACACTACAGGTAACCTGAAAGATTCACTTTATCTTAAAATGTGGTAATAGGTTACACAACATTCTGTTTACTAGCAGTATCATTTCATATTTTGAATGATGAGTAACTCTTTGTTCGTGTGTCTCAAATTGATGCTGCTAGATGTTAAAAGCCGATCCCTTTCCACTGGATCAGCCAGTTTGTTCGGTTCATCAGATTCAGAAAATCAGTCCCTGAATAGATGAAAACATGCAGTGTTGTAAGACCAAAGAACACCTTTAGGAACTGCAGTACATTTCCTTTTTTACAAATGGCATTTGACTTTCTAGACAGCTTGCTTTATTTCTTTGCTGTTGTCATGTCAAAACCCTGTATTTCTCCCAAATGTACAAACTTCAGTAGTCAACAGAAAAGGTCTTGTGATAATTTGATGACAGTTTTGAGTCTTTGGGGATTGAAAACATGTATCAAATCATGGAAGGAGCCTGTCACCATTCAACTCATTTGAATGCATTAAAGTCACTAAAATTGGAGAGACAGTGACCTGACAGTGACAAAATGTTAACAGAATTTTATACTCCTAGCTGATTTACTCTATAAAATGGGATACGCTTTTTTCCAAACAAACTAAGCCATATCACTTGTTTTATTTATTTGGAGGAGTCCTAGTGAGCTGAGAGTAGTGAATATCTGCTCATTAGACTCAGGGTTCCCAACACCTCTCTGGGTAGTTCTTCCTTCTGACATCTTTTCTCTGAAACACACTCTCACCTGAGAGAAAACAACTCCAAACTCTCTGCACCCCTTTTTTCCTCATTAGCTTGAAAAACGAAGATTCACTGACATTTTTGCAATAGGAATAATTTTAATTACACTTGATTAACACGTCCAGAAAACTTGACACACATCTTGGTAAAAGCTGCTGGGATCCAGTATCTTTAGCAACAATTATTTCAGAAACTAGGCCGCACAATACCCAACTCATTGGTCTACTGTATGTTCAACACACCCAAAAATTACAAATAGAAAATGGCCACTTAAACATAACTTATGTTAGTTACAACATAAACCTACACAGGACTATTACTCATGGACGATGACGCACTGACAGAGCAAATTAATGCAACTTCAAATTTTGTTTAGCTTTTGCTCTGCTTTGCATTCACTATGATTTGAAAGATGGCATGTCAGTGGTCCTTTTGATAGGTATATGCATGTTAGAAGATCATACTGTATACTCTATACTGAAAAATGTTAATACAGTGGAGTGGATTTAGTCTCCACTATACTTCTCTAAACTGTAGCAGACCAGCAAACCACAAATGAACAAAACACCACAATAAGGGTTATAAGCTTTGTGCCAAAAGCTTAAAAAGGAGAAGAAAAGACTTATTGATCCACGAGAAAGTCAGATACTAACAATGCAACTTTGTTTTTGCATGAGGAAATTCATTTTCCATAAATATTCCTCCTGAGGGCTGTAATAACACATCTTATTCAAAGTGGGCGTTCACTAAGAAAGCACACAGAATGATTATAGTGCAAACCGCTCTAAAATAATCTCATTCATGCTGTTCTGTCAAAAAGGTATGTGACCCCTAATCAGTCATTTCTCCTGGCTGTCAGCTTACCTGTGGGAAACATGATTGGGAGGCAAACTCAACAACAAGCACATTAGTCTTTGCTCAGATTGCTTTGGAAAAATAAGAACATTTCTGCTACATTAGCCACAACTAGCATAACACACCCGAATCTCCGACTGCACTGCCGGGGCTGGAGTGGCATTGTTGGTAAGGCAGGCACCAGGTTTTGACAAGGAAGAAAAATGCATGGAATAAAAACAAAAAAAAAAAGACGATTTCTCTGGTCCTGCTGCATCGTGAGTCTGACAATGTTAAAAGGAGTGCAATGCTAAATTGCTGGAGCACTCTTTCAAGTACATTCCTCCAAGCAGAGCAATCAGTAAACCCAAATTTGATATCAAAGTCAGACACTTCAATCTGCTCTGGATCCACTGGACCAACTTTGTACTGACTGCTTATACAGGGCAATGATAGGCATGTACAAGAAAATTCTGAAACAGCAAGAAGTCCCAGTGAAAAAGCTCACAGCTACTTGAAATGTCTGCCAGCCCCGATCCTGTTAGAGTTTTTTAAAACACTGGTTTTAGTGGTGATTTCATGCATTTACTGCCATTTATGAGAACATTAGTTTGTGAAAATATGAGGGAAAACCAACACAAAGTCAACAACTGAGGCTGTGCCAGAGAGACTCAGGGGGGCTGAGACAGGAGGGGATAGATCATAGTTTTTCAATATGGTTGGCAAATTGTCATACTTAACAAAAAAAGCATTCATTGTGTGCAGCTTATCATGATCTTTGTGGTTTTATGAAGACAATTATTAGTAGGTTAGGATTTTGAGGAGGGGCCACAAACACATAATCTTACCAAGGGAGCTAAAAATGGGGCCAAAAAGCAAAATGTCTTCCTGCTGGCTGCATTGGATTGTGTTCAACATGAGCTACTATCAGTTGAGAAGCTGGCATCTCTGCAGTACCTCTTCTGTGATGGATTCCTCCGAATCAGAGTATAAAATGACGGGCATCAGAAAGCAGCCCTTTGGTTTTTATTGAATGATACCAAAACATAATGTTTGTTGTTATACAATTTTTCTTAACATGCCATCTTATTATCTACTTTCATTTTTGGACCACTTCAGCATCTACTTTAAAAAATGTGCAGAAACAAAACACCCTTACATATTTTATTACAACAGTCCTCGAGGTGATGACAACCCTTTTTCAACCCCCCTCCATCGAGTGCTTTGTCTTCCTCATGAGCGTGGACATAAACTGATAATCCAAGTTGTCAAACCACCAGTCAATAATAAACAAGACACTGCTGAGAGGCTTCTTCAGTGAGCCTCGCACCTTAGCACAAACACAAAGAAACACAGGTCTCCACAGAACAATGCACATTTGAAAGGCCATTTTTCAAACCATTATACCAGTGCAAACCAGACCTGCAGACCTGCTCAAACAACAGAAAAGTGTACATCCATGTGATGTCAAAAGGTATAACTCCTAGTGTATCACAAACTCTGCTGACATGCTTGCAATTTTAAGAATTCAACATATAAATGTCTAGTTTATGCCATCAACGGTATTTCAGGATTTGTCAACATTTGTTTGTTTAACTCGACACTTCATGTATAAGTTATGAGCATCAATTTGCATTTGAGGAGGACGGTAGGAGCCTGTATTCAACACTGAATAGATTGCGGTAGTGTAAACTCAATCACAGAAAGTTCACTGAGGTTTTTACACAAACAATTTGTCGTTTTGACATCACGGAATAACTGACGTGAGGAAAATATAAGGAACTACACAGATAAGATGAACAGCAGCATAAAAACCGTTTCAATCCATTTTTGTCACAGAATTTAAGCAGAGGCACAAGTATATTCAGGTATTATATAATTATGTCTATGCATTAGTTGGTGACATGACACCAAAAACACCTTACAGCACACTAAGGGCTTCCTGAATTTCAACTGTACGGACTAGATGGTAGGGACTGGAAGGGTAAAGAGACTAATGTGTTAATCCAACTACAGACAAACAGAGACTAAAACACCCAGTTTGGAGGGAAAATGTAAGTCTAACCCTAAAATGTGAGAAATGTGAGACTCAAAGCTCTAAAAAGTGTCTCAAAGGCGCTTCTAAAAACTGTGCTAAAAAACAGTCTCTGCACATGATTGACCTCCTGCAGCATAAAACGAATATGACCACAATATAATATATTCCCCCACATTGCCTTTTCCCTCAAAACCCTCTTACTGCTACACTTTGAACGGCTAATGATATTCTTAATAGATTTTTACCTTTTTCATAATGCAGACATTTCACATTGTTTGCCTCGGGAGGTTCAGCTGCTGAAGCGGTTGCTGCTGCCGCTTCTTCATGTGCATTTTTTCTAACGCTGTTTCAATGAACAGATTACTCCAGGAATAATTAGTAATGAGTCGTTACTAGCCTGTGGCACTCGGCGGCTGGTTCAGAGTTAATCAGGAACTACTCATATAGAAATTGCTCGTTATTCCGATTCACAGATATTCATGAACTAATATAGTGTCTCCCAGTCTGTTCTCTAGTAACTCAACATCATTTACTATATAATCCTTTGAAGTTTATAGAACTACTCATGAATGATTCATTAATTATCACATCGTTCCTGATTATTTCCTCCCTCGTTCCTTAGTAACTACCCACTTTTTTCTGTGCTGTGTGTTACCAAATTTCATGAGGATATTCCCCACCAAAAACTGCTTGCATGGCTAATTATATATTCTGGAAAATGATAGCAGCTACTCTGGGTTGATTACTAGGGAAAAAAAAAAATGCACTGCAGTGCATTGAATGGGCATCCAGTATTGATTTTGGAACAATGTATTCCAGACAACGGCCACAAAATATTTTTTGTTTTGGAGTCCATGTCATGAAAATCCTAGAGCTAAAATAAATAAATGGAGAAAGAGAGAGAAAACAAGAATATAATATTGTATTATAGTAACTGAAAGAGAGAGAATAGCAGGCCCAAGTGTTTCCAAATGTTATATCCAGTGTATCTAGAATAATAACAAGCACCAACATCACCATCAACCCAGTTCAACTCGCTTTGTTCTCCACGAGTGAAATCACGTGATAAATCTCCAGCAGACAGAGATGGCACACACTGTGTTTGACAAGTTATGACTTTTGACACGTAATGGCTTATGAGTTTTCACAAGTTATGAATTATGACAGCACTTACACAGTATGATCTGCCTTTCCTCCAGTTCATCATTCAGAGCTGCTGTGCACCTCACTGTACTCACTTGGCATAAATCACCATCTTAATGATGAGTCACAGCCGTGCACAGGGATTAATTAGTACAACGTAGGCAACACTGACCTGTAATTTAAAGCACAGAGGAGTCTTGATCTTCTAAAACGTGTATTCCATACACCTTCAATAATTCCTTTCGTTGTTGTTCTATTTTTTGCCATTAGGTGCAAAAGATCTTACACTGTGCACTGGCATTGAAACTAAATGACAAGAGTTACCTCTTGTATTTATTTAAAGGTTAATCTATATAATGATGCTTATTCTAGAGATGAACTGTAACAAAAAGTTATATACATGTCATGAAAGTTCAATGGTGTGTTTATAATTTATGAAGCCTTTTGCCAATTATGCGGCTCATGATTAGCAAAACAGCACAGAGATAAATAAAATGTTTGCAGTTGTTCAATTACAAGCTCATAATTATCCAGACGGGATAATTAGATAAATTAACAAACTGTTCAAGAGCAGATACGAGTGAGTAGGAAGGTGAGCGTGTGACAGCGAGTGAATCATTATCCCATCACTCCAGCTGGTGAGGATGTGACACTTTGCCTGACATTAGTGGAATGAGAAAATCTCTCAGCTAAGACAGGAACTGAACTGCTCCCAAGGTTCAAGAAGACAGAACCAACACAATATAAAAAGGTTCATACGAGTTAGACGGGTCCCGCTTGTGTCACACTCCAGCTGAGTGAATCTTAGGATTCTGCTCTGATGGAGACAAACTCTGACAACTTCGGCTGGGGAGAATAAATACTTAATTGTAAAAATCCTACAACAAGCCAGATGGAGGAAACAGTAATCTGTGAAACACTGTCAAATTCTTTGATAGCTGTGGATTTTAATAAGGGTTACACAAAACCCCTCCAGCTAAATGCTTTCAGCGTTGCGTCGTTGTTGTGTGCTCGTCATGATTCATGTTTTATGGAAAAGGTTGGGTATTTGAACTCAGATTTTGCTGTAAAGAGGGATGATCAGTCATAAAGCTACAGAGGTTTGTGGATTTCTTAAATAGCTTCACGCTTTTTGTTCTCACTCCTTAGCGTCTGCTTGGCTTTCTCTGATGAATGTAAAGATTACTGCAGGAAAAAACAACAATTACTGCTTGCTTTGAATCTTCTAATAACTGCAACGCACTGTGGCCGACTGAGTCATGCTTCAAGATGAGTTTATTGGGTTGTTATTCTTCAAAGGCAGATCATTAAAATGAGATGTGCTAAATGAATGGACGGCAGTAACGCTCAAGAAAGATTTAAACAGGATGTTGATGTCGACTCTTTATATAGAGACTGTACAGTATATTCTCTCCAGACCAGTGGGGTCCCACAGGGTTCCTCCCTATTTCAATATACAGCAGAATATACATATACAACACCTTTCTTTTACTTGATGTCCAACTTCATGTAAATATTCAGTTCACTCTTTCGTCATTGTGAAATATTGTATTTACTTTGTTCAGATTTAAAACATGATTACTTTTGAAGTCAGCGGCTGCGATCTGCTTGAGATTTTATTCCCTGCCCAAAGAACCATTAATTGTTGATCTCTTGGCTGTGCCAGTTTCTTCTCACTGTTACCACAACTTTAAGCCGCATTCATCACTTTTTGGTCTAGGGAAGGGAAAAACACCACCTGATGGATTATCATCTTGTTGTTATTGCTAACATGTTAGCAAACAATTGCCTATTTGCACATCCAGCAGACACAGAGCAATATTAGCATTCATTTCTGTCCAACTGATGATTGCTGTACAAGTCTGATGCCCACCCTCTGTTAGCTCTTGTTTGTGTTGTGTTGTTGTTAAAACGGTTGCCTGCTGCTGTTAGAAAAGGTGCTGCTACAAACTGCAAGACTGAACCATACAGTAAATGCGCCATAAAACTAAAACAATGAGCTAAAACAAACACAAAACTAATCAAAATTATTGGGTGATAATTTACTGTGGCTTCATCTCTGACTTTGTTCACATTACACACAGTCGTGACATTTCATGTTAATATCACACAGACTAGTGCAGATTTAAAGAATAAAACCAAAAAGCAGTAAATTAGAAAATTCATTAGATATCAGGCCTTTTAAGTTCGGAGCGAGAAGGAAATTTATTTCTGCAACACTGTATATTCTGCTTCATATTAATGACATATTAAGCATATTCTTTTATATCCTGTTGTTAGCTGACACAAAGGAAAAGTTGTTTTGATAAACGTGTGAGATTTGTTGATTTGGTGTCCGGTGTAGTTTCTGAATTCTGATGAGTGGGACATAATGAGGCAGCAGCATGAGTTGTCCTGCTCAATGGTTTATTCAGTGTTTGCTGAACTGTTGGGTGGGCTTGTGAGCAGATGGTGTTATTTTTCTTCATGTATACTTGCATTGCTAAGATCATCTCCATTCTTCTTTTTTCACACAAAAGTTACACTGCATGTTCTGTCCTGCCGAGCAAACGTAATGTTCCATTAGACTGTCTCGTAAAAAAAAGATTGCTGAGCTAGTTTTAAGAGGACAGGACAATTGTATGGTAGGCTCCCACCAGGACGTAAAGCTATTCCACCGGTCTAAAGCTAGCTAGAAAACTTGTACTTCACAACAGATATTCAAGCAGGATGACACAACTCATTCATAGAAAGAGGCTGAGTCATATACCACAGTCCATCAACAAACTAAACTAAGCACAAAACTGTAATACCTCAAGCAACTAATCATCTGTGAGGCATGTGGAAAAATAATCATGATAAATCAAGGCTTGGGTACATTTTTTTCCCTCTGAATATGCTCCACACATCAAATGAGGTGTTTGCTGCCGAATCGTGCTTCTAGGCATGAATTCATCAGACAAGAAATGTGGGTTTGTAAGTGTAAAGGTAACAAACCCCAACCATCAGCCGTACTTGGAGGGGTAAGAAAAACCCTTTTCAGACCAACTGCTCTCCTGCACAAGCCAAGGTCATTTCAGCAGCCAAATGGGGCTGGCAGCACAATCGCCCCGCCTGCACTCATACCTCCAAAGACTTGTGTCCTCGCAGTGTAAACCACAAGCTCCTGCCCCAGAGAAAAAGCCCAGGTCAAGCCGATGATTGCATCAAGTGGACGTGCTTGCCAAGTGTTACTATCAGCGCCAAATGTCCCGTTCTTTCCCTCACACCTGCTCGATTTGTCATCATTCCCATTCATGCTCTCTCACTCTTTCTATTGTCTGCACATTCATCACTCTCTGTCTCAACCAAAGGCAGTCTATTTCACTCCCATACTGACATTTTCTCGGTGGTTCTTTGCCTCCTCAGGTGGCACATCTGTCAGGGTCACATATTACCATCATCAGTCACAATGTCACTCAGAGGACGCCAGATGCTGCATATCAAGCTTTGTTTTGCACGGTCCTTCAAAAGAGCACAGAAACAGTGCGAGTAATGGAAACAGTTAAATAAAGTAGTACTTGCTTTAATGTGATTTATAGACTGCATTAGTACAGAAAAGTAGATTAGACGCTCTGGGCTGGTCACACTTGACTGAATACCTCAGTCTGAACCCAAGAAAATGTCTTCTGAGCACAAGTATTCTTTTTCAGCAACATACAATAAGACCATAGCTCATCAACGACAGATGCAGCTTTATTAAGAGCTCGGAGAATATGACTTCTGTCTTAAAATGTATTTAAATTAGTTAACCATTTGTGTTTTATTATTTTCTATGGAGTAGTTCCCAAGCGACGTGATCAGTGAGATGGAGGCGCCTGCAGGGGATAGAAAACAATAGACAGATAGATGAGTGCATCTGTGCTATTAACAGGAATTTCATGTTACTTTTTTATTTTTAATGCTAACCTGTAGAGCTAACTTTGTGTAGTGTGTGTTAGCTTCATCACTGCTACTAGCTGCCGTTTCTCACTGGAATATGTATGATGTTAGTTAGCCAGAGCTGCCAGATGTCAAATATGAAAGGTGGCATCCGGTTGCCGTATTTCTAAATGCTGAAAATGCCCATAAGCTATCATGAGTGTGTGAATGTGTTTTCTACCCCCTTTCTGCACATGCATCCTTTACCTGTTGCAAACGGGAAACCCATCTATACTCCAGTCTTTAAGTAGAGATTCTTTCTCAGATCATATATAACAATATGAACAACTAAATGACATTTAACCAATCACGTATTCTATTTCCGGTGTGTGTGGTCCCTACGATTTGGTGCAGCACACAGAAGAATTACACCGGAGTTTGCTTGAAGTCAACCCCTGAACACCTGGATATAACAACAGTTTTCATCTGACAAAAGCTTTCCAACATTTTGGTTTGGTGTCCATGAAAAAACTCTAACGCTAAAGTTAACTTTGCGTTAACTTTCAACTGAGACATGCTGCATCTGTCAGTTCATGACTCGGCAAAGTTAACAGAACAGATGTGTTGAAGATAATAAAGTTTTACCTGCCAGAAGATGGTATCTATTGTGCTGCCCAGGAATCCTTCCCTCGTTTCAGATGACAGGAGTTTGGGTCCAAGGATCGTCATGAACTCATTGAAATCAACCTGTCCATCACCTGACACAGGAAAAATAAAAAGGACAGATTATTGATAGCTGATGTACTGATATTTGCATTGTTTGCAGCTTTGAGACTAAACCCATCCTGATCATCCCCAATGGTGACATCAAACTCATCCCAAATCAATTATCCATCTGACGAATGGCTCTTCTGTGAACTGCAGAGCACAATCCAGGCTGCAACGGAAAGGCAACCTTTTCTTGTTTCTGGATGTGGATCTGATTCGTCAGTCCGGCTCTCTTATCTTACTGTTTAGTCTCAACTTTACCATGCAATACAGTGGAAGTGATTCAGACAGCATGAACACAGTCTCGTTGGTATCCCTTCATTGGTTTGGAGTGAGAGGAGAGGCAGAGTGATAGACGAATGATGTTCCTGTCCTGAACAACAATGGCTGATGTGCCCCTGAGCAGAGCACTCAGTTGCTAACAGCCTGCAGCTTGATGTGTGTAACTGCATGAAAGTGAAGCCAGGTGCTGAGGAAATAGCAATGACAAAGACATACGTTTAGCCTTTGAGGTTGCAGAAGGTTTCTGCAGTTACAATGTGTTTGTAGAAACTTAGTTATTACACCCTGTTTTTGGGCTTGAAAGGAAATATGGATGCTGTTTGTCTTTGTTGTTGTAATCTAAAGCCAGCACGCTTCAAATCACACAGCTCAATACACCACAAGACAAGGGATAAAAAAACAATGAGCTCTGACTAGTTCTGTAATACTGAATATGAAGCAGATCAAAGTTTACAGCTACTGTATCACTCACAACATGGAGCTCCTGCTGCACACATTGATCCCAACAGTACTGTTCTGGGAGCCTGCTGATTCTGTAGTTGTTGAAGCTACTGCCAATACAAATTATCAAAACTCTGCAGACATGAGATTCACACTGATGTGGTTGGATATCCTTGAATATTTTCTCTTTTTCCTCTTGAAAGCTCTTGCTGTTCATTGTAGGCTAAGGACATTGTGATAAATAAAAACTCAGCAAAACTAGTTCAGAGTTCAGATCTTTAGGTTTTAAAATAATGGGACAGACAACTCACTCACTTTAACATAACTGAATTCAAAGCCATGATCAGTAAAACCTAAAGTGAGAGAAAATCAGCAAAGACAGAATTCTTTGCAATCTTTCATTCTTTCAAAACCCAGTTTGTTCACTCTTTCATGTGTTTTTCATGTCCCTGTTGTAAACTCATTTTACTTTTCCCATCTTCCCACCTGCTCTCCCTGTATCTACAGATGGCTGGGACCTTGTCAGTGGAAAGTTAACGATGCAGGGCGACTCAATCTGCCCCTTCCTACAGAACCTCTGCTCTTGACCTGACTGCAGTAGCCACTCTGGGCCATGCTGGCACTGTAACGTTAATGCCACTGACTGCACTTCCATCCATGAATATCCATGCAGGGCAAATGCATGGCTAAGGGTCAGATGAAGCAGTGTTGATATCGGAGGATGTCAGGGTGGGAGGACGGATAGATGACAGTGGAGATAAAGGTGGACTGGGTGAACGAGTTCAAGGTAAGACAGGGCGAAGTACAGTAGTTGTGTGTGTACTGGAACCAGGCGACAAAACACAAGTGAGATGTTTAAAGCTCCACAAAGTTATATTTTTATATTTCCGCTGAAACAAATTACTGAATATAATGTGAAAGGGGTTTTAAAGCACATTTTCTGTACTGTTCAGTCTCACCGCTCTCGTCAAGCCTGGTTCCAGCAGCAGGCCGCTGTTTTCATGAAGACAACTCCCTTCAAAACAAATGTATACAACCTGCAGAAAGTGTAAGATCGAGTAGCTAAAGTGCCAGATATTTTTCTCAATAATTTGTGGAGACAAAACCAGACAAAAATCTTTTGGTTTTCGGAATCAAAACGACCCGGGTGTTGGTACGGGGTAAAGTAAACCCATTATTGTGTTGGTGCTATTTTGACCCATGCTGGGTCATTTTTTAACCCACTGATTTTTAGGCTGTGTGCATTCCTGTTCCCATGCTGGGAAAAACATTGCCACCTGAATTAAAATGCTGTGTTTGTTTGTATGAAACATATAATTTTACAGGTAACACCAAATACTGAACTGGTGTGCCGATTGGTTTAGTAACATGTAATACTGTAAAAAAAACGGCTGACAATCAGTTGATATTGAGTATTTACACAGAACACTGATTTTTTCATTGTTACCTCATGTTGTATCAGACGTACAGTATAACACTGGGTAATACTGTGGAATATTTGAGGTTCTCCGTAAAAGCCCCGTTTGCTTTTCCTCACATCACGGTTGCATGCCGGCTCTCATTTTTTTCTGCTCTCATCTGCAGTTTGTGACAGCTCAACATTATGCGCAAAGCCCCTGAGTCACTTTCTGTGTCTGTCATAGTCCAAGGCGCCTGCTTTTGACCAATCTCTTCCTGTGTTCTGTCACAACCAAGCATGCCATTTCAGCCTGACACAGGACGATAAATTATAATAGAAGGATGAAAAATCCTGCTCTCTTTATTAAAAAGACAAACAAGTCTGATTATAGACGGGGAATAAAAACTAACTGTTGGTATTTAGTTAATACATGCCTGCACAATTAGAGAGATGGTGTCAAGGCCAGAAGAAAAAGAAGGGATCTATACTGAAAAACAAAGACTGATGCAATGCTGTGATCTGGAACAAAGGAGAGTAGTCACACCTCTCCATGAAGGGCATACAGAGCTCAATAACAATCACATGAATTGGTTTGACAGCAGAGATAAGCGGAGCAGATAACCCATCAGTATCTTCTAGATATCAGCTGGACTTAGCAGCTGGGCTGAGAATCGATGGCTGTGACCGGGGATCCAATCCTCACAGCTGCCCACTTGGCCAAGATACAATCGCTCTAATCCATTCTCATTCCATCTGCTACTCTCCTCCACACTGTGTCCCTTTGATCACTGGCTCTCGGTCATTGTGTCAACGTGAATGCATATGAGAATATCATTTCACAAACTGCTCTGTAAACCAAAAAAAACCCCACACCACATCTTTCACACTTCATATTTGTCGATTTAACAGCATGAAGACCTGTTCTCACATTGTTCTTGAACAAATTTCTTCCAATCAGTGTGTGCTGGAACTGGTTAAAGCCCCGTGTTTCCATGTGGATATATGAGAGTATGAAGTAATTAATTATGGCTACATCTAATGATTATTTCCATTAATCTTACAGTTTACTTCTGGATTAAATTGATTAATCATCTATTGGTAAGAATATAGTGAAAACGATCTCAAATGTTAATTTTTCTGCAGTCAAGTTATGTACTTTAGCATTACTGTATTTGTTTCTGGCATCTTATTGCATGATAAACTGTCATCAAAGCCTTTATGTTAGAAGTTTTATTGGATCATAGCTTTTCAACAGGCATCATTTTTTGTTTGCGCACTCTGTTGCTTTCAGTCTATTCTTCTCAGCGTCCCCGGGTCAGATCTGTGTGTAGGGGGGTTACAGTGTGCATCACCTGTGGGCACCAAAGTTTCCAAAATTTGTACACATATAAGGACTCTTATTCCAGGGTTATAGCTTATAATAGCCAAAGCCTGTATGTGAGAAAGCAATTTGAAGCACTCTTTGCCTCCTACTGGCCTTATACAAACCTGAGAGCCTCTCTAGACATAAAGTCAGTGTGCGGCCCTGTCTCTGCATTTGTTTGTCTAAACCTATTTGTTATATTTGAGTGAGCTGCCTTTATCGAATAGAAGTTTGGTAAACTAATGAGAATAAAGTCACAGCCCTTGCTAGGCAGCCAGCCGCTCCTCAGATTCAATAATGCCTAAATAAAAGAAAAAAAAACAAAAACAGTATTTTGCTAATGACATCAATCAATACAAACAAGTTGACCTGGGACATTTAATGGGTAAGAGGTTTTCCAAACAACAACTCCAACAAACTTAGATTCAATACACAGAGGCAGAAAGAACACCGAGTTCCAAGTGAATAAATAAATAAACAGCATTACACTTCACAGGCTTCCTGAGACAAAAGCTGCCGTGACCTTCGTCACTTCCGAAAGTAGCCTCATCTGCTTCTTCAAGTCACGGCAGACGATGCAACAAGACCCGGCCCTGAGGCACAGAAGCAGCTACGGTCTCCTGAGATTCTGCAGTGGATGAGTCAGAAGAGGAATAAAGGCAGTCTAACTTCTTAAACTTTAATATTCAGCCTTGAACATTTACAGCATTTTTCTCTCCATGGTGGAACTGAAAAGCACTTATCAAAAGGCTGTGAAAGCAGCATGAAGAATTTGAATGTTTTCCCAGTGATCTTACATTTGCATATTGCATTTTCCCCTCCCTCCTTATACAATTTTAAGAGTCTATCCTTTATAAAATGTCAATCACAGTTAAGGCAGACGGCTTTGGCTGAAGCCTGGCTCTGCATGAACGCTGCCTGCAAGAAGAGGGATTGCTGCTTGTGTTTTCTTGCTGCTGAGTGTGTTCTCTCCGAGGACAAAAGGTTAAAAGGTCACAGGTGAGGATGGTGCTGCAGAAATACACCTCAGCTCTGTCATATCTTATTGTTTTGACAGCAAGAACCATAAGCACTCTGGATGCATTGTTATACCACAGTTTTGTGATGCATTTCCCCAGAGATTCAGCTGCTGCAGCGAATGCACTGACACAGTTTAGTTCAGTTCTAGCTCGACAACCAATATGAAAACCCACTTTGATTTATAATAACTATCCCCATGTCATGTGTGCATACATTTGATCAATCTCACATATTTTTTTATTTGGCTTGTACTCTCCCAGGGTCAGTTTCACTTTGGTGCTTTCATGTGTCAAGTAGATATGGCGAGTGGTTGAGAATGTAACGAGTACACACTCATGGAATGCATGAGTAAATGTTTTATTCATGACACAGACGAATATGTAATTTGTGCATCTGAACAGGTAAGAGTGCATAGAAAAACACTGTCGTTTGCTGTAAATCTTTGCAAAGTTGCCGGTTGATGACACCATATGCCTCATGGTGTCATTTTATATCTGTGCATGATGCAACACATATGGGGAGGAACTCAATCCGCATCGCACAATACATTTTTAAACCTGTGTGTGTGTGTGTGTGTGTGTGTGTGTGTGTGTGTGTGTGTGTGTGTGTGTGTGTGTGTACATGTGACTCACCATCCATGTCTAGTCTCTGCATGATGATGGCCAGCTCCACCTCACTGGGCATATAACCCAGAGAGCGCATGGCCATACCCAGCTCCTGTTTGGAAATGAACCCATTTCCGTCACGATCCAGCACCTTAAACGCCTCCCGGATCTCTGCCAAGACAAACAGGAAATCGACTCAGCATCTATAAACAAAGCCCACCTCTCCTGCTTCCAAGCTGCACAAACACAAACACTTATTCATGTTCATCTACAGCACTGTGTGTGTGTTAGTCTGCCAGACATCTGCGTTATTATTTTTTCACACCGTCCTCTGTATTTTTGGGATTCCTTTCCTTTGGCAGTGATACACTTCTCAAAACTTTGAATTCATCTTGCATTTAATGAAGTGAGTTGGCATTTCACCCTTACGCACACCTCTCTCTACCTCCCTCCCTCCCCCTCTCTTCCTGTCTGACCCAGCTTTGGGCTGCGCGTTATGCAATTGGTCTCGCACCACTGCTTCAAGTTAACAAGATCAATTCCACCCATCGATTCATTTTCTCCACCTGCTGTCACGGCCGCTGTCATCTCTGCTCGTTTTCGGGATTTCACATTCTCCAATGTAACACTACAGTGTGTTCCTTTATTCTCTTTGTCTTTTGTTTCCTGCTTCATGTTTAACAGTATATTTTTAATCTTTTGATTACTTCATCATCCAAAGCTACATTAAAGAGTTGGCACGTTAGAGGGGTGAAGTTTGCATAGGGGCACTTGTTGCCAGGGTGAAACCTGTGACCTTCAGGATATTGGAATTTCCCCTCAACCACTAAAAGTATTGTAGAATATCACTCTCACTGCAGCTGCTCTATACAAACCCATCCCTGCTCTGTACAGCTAACAGGTGTCAAGAAATCTTCTCACTTCTTATTGATGTTGCATCACGTCTGTATACATTGTTAAGTCATCACAGAGGAAACTGACTGGAATGGCTTAATCTATCACCATAGCTTCTGGTGGAGGTTCCTTACTGTGGGATAACCCATCTTATAAAACACATACATTTGTTTTATCGACAAATCACAGTGGCAGGTCCCACTCAAAGTTAACTTTGTACTTTCACTACATTACAATTATCAGAGACCCGAAGAGGTCATAATATGCGATATCCCTTGAAAAAAAACAAGTCAAGTCAATTTTATTTATAAAACGGCCAAAGTCATAAAATTGCTTCAGAGAGACGTAACACAGCAAGGATTGTAAAAAACTCAGAAACACCCTTTGGGACAAGCACATTTTTTCATCTCTCCTATTAATCATCTTGTGACCCCTCAGATGTCTTTTGAGACCCATCAGGGTCTGATCTACACTGCAGTTATACAGTTACTTGATGAAATGTCTTTGGCTACAGTGTGGTGACACCTCTGTATTGTCCATATTTTCACTTTTCAAGTGACCAGTACTCATGAGAAATACTGCAGCTGCATGAAAGCTAAAGTGCAGAAATGAAGCTAATAAAACACCTTGTAGCCCTACAGAAAATACCAATTTGTTCAGTTTCTGTTGAGACTCGTTGATTCAACTCAGTGATCAGTTTTGAGGATGTACTTTTGTATGTAGTGTTGTGCATTAACAACACTACAAACACAGTGACCATTGTCCTTCTTTTCCAGTACTGTTTTCCAGTATTGGGAATATGTCATAATGTTTTTTGAGCCCATGTCCTGCTCGCAACATTATGCACTGTAGTTTTACAGTATTGGTGACCCATGCACTAGAAACTCAAGAACAGAAAACTATAAACCACATTTACAAAAGGAAACAAGTAACATTCATTTGAAATCAATACGCACGTGAGTTTTCAGGCAAGATAAGTCGCATCATGTAGCAAGAAGAAAATGTCAAATCATGATGCCAACACATGACAACTGTGTCTGAGGAACAATAAAAAGACGACTTAAAAATACATGGCAGGATATTTACTTAAAGGTTCCCTGTGGAGTTTGTAGACCTCTGATAGCACCATGGAGCTGTTTTTCCCCCATTTTGTTTATCTCGTGCACAAGGACACACACGCATGTTCACGCACATGGGTGATGCGATACACAGTCCTACCAATGGTGTCACACTATTCCACTGATCAACAGGTGGTGGATGTAAACAATGCTACATTTAAAATACTTTATAAAATTTTAAAAGATCTGCTTTGAAAATGTTTTAGGAGGAAGGAAATGCACTCAACACTTTTCTTAGACCTCAAGGATACACACAACGCTGGACATAAACATAACTTTTGTTTGTTTCCAAGAAAACTCAACAGGGCACTTTAACACTATACCCCTTTAAAAATGGCCATCAGGTTAAATAAAACCTTCAGTCTCAGCAAAACCTTTAATGTATTGTAATGTCAGGTATTTTATTTTGTCCACCACTCATGTAAATTAACTTTAAGATGAAATAAGCCCATTTATTTGATTCTGACAGTGACATCATTCATATTTTCAACCCGTTTCAAAAGAGTTCTTCAATCAGCACAACAGCAGTAATCGACGTTGATATCTTGGGTTTGTTGTTTTAAGCGCAGTGCATACATGTTGTGCTGCTGAAGCTACATTTTACTCAACTGACTCACTCTCACAGCGGAGACAAAAACGCCTCACTTGTACACAGCTGAGTCAGCAGCTGGTTCACTGGCTGCTCAACATGTGATCAAGTCGTCAGTGGCGGGAGGCAGCGTGGGCTTCACCGTGCTTTAATAAATGCATATTTCAGTGTGCCTACAGACAGGAGAGGGTGTATGATGGCAAGAAAAGAGAGAGAGAGAGACTGACAGGCATCTGGTGTTTTTAAATAGAGGTGGAATGTCACTTCTCTGAAGAACACTATGACTAAATGACATGCATGAGCACACTGTTGAGCACTGAATAATTTGAGACTGGAAAGTGGAATAGATGGGTTAACTCCATCCTTCCCAGGAACCACAGAGGCATAGTCTTTTCAAGGGGACATATGGAGAACATACACACTGAATCTGTCTGCAAGTGTTGGATCCAACAGCAACAAGAACGGACAAATGCAGTTATATCAAGTCCAAGATTTAAAAAGCAATACTTAAATGCAACACAATATTTGACAGTTGCCAAGAATGTGCTGTAGTGCTCTCTTAAGTGCATAAAAACAATGCAGCATAAGACAAGACAATATCACAAAATGTACATACAAAGGGAAACAATCTTAAATGAGTGGAAATATATTGCTATGGAGTGTTTTTTCAAGGAACAAACATGCTCTAACAACATTTTCTGATTGCCTGAACCAAGAAATTGCCAAACCGAACCAAAAACCAGTCATTAAGAAATGAGCCCATCAATCACCTTATTATCTGCTGCACTGCTGCCATTCTGAGGCAGTCTGCTGGCAAATGATTTGGAACAACAAAACATAAATGGAGCGTGAATCATGAATTGCCTCAGAACAGTGTTTTGACTGTGTTGAGTACCTACAGTAGATAATAAGAGGTCAAAGTCTCTGACCTGCATCAAAGCAGCATGTTACCGCTTCCCCAAACAGCTGGTCCTGAGCAAATGAAGCGCCATCATCATTTGTAACAATACAAAGCCTTGTTTTACAGATAATATTTTCTAGGATGCACACATGCAAATGCTACACAACACAAGGCATACAGATTCTTTTCCCAGCATTAAGATGAGTGTCTCATGAATACATCCATCAGTGACTCAGGCCTTTGTTGAGTACTTTCCTGTGTCTGGAGCATGTTGGAACAGAATAACAACATGGAGACTTGGTTTATATATTCAAATGACTCAGTCCATCTCATGCACAAATGCTCCTATCCATCAAGACTCATGGCACATGGGGAATATTGAACTGCTTTCCAGCTCAAAATCTGACATTTGGCACAGCAATATTTCTACCAAAAATGACAGAAGTAACAAAAGACGTCACAGCAAACTCCAGCTTAGATGGAACAGAATCCTTAAGTGGTAGAGGCTGTTAATTTTGCATGCAAATGATGCCTTGCAGTGTTGAATGTTTATGAGGGCATCTGTTTATTGTGAGTGTGTCCATAACCGTGTATGCTTGAATGATTGGTGCCTGTTTACTTGCATTATGTAATCTGCTCACTATCGCGTTCTACCTGACCTTTCGAATACAGCAGCGATGCTTGGCGTCAACAGAGACACAGCTGGCACATGTGCTAGCGTTGTCACCAGAACTTTGACTTTAGCAACACAACTGTAATGCAACGGCAAGGAAAAAAAGAAAACATGATCACGTCATAGCTGTGCAGAACTCTAAGGTGCACCCAATTATAATTTTCTCTGAATGTGCTGACAATCTGGAATCACAAGTAATACCGATATTCCTTAAGACAGTGATGTATATACTCTTCTTTTATACTGAAATGTACCTTACATCATGATGCTGTACAATGCTGATGCTGAATATGACTTGTGTTCATCTTGTTACCATGCAAAGAGGGGTAAGACGATTAGACAGTGCCACACACTGAACAAACTCACCGTACTACATTTGTAACCTCAGAATTTTTGTTTTCACTGACACATTCTTCAGTAATACCATGCCACTGCAATGTCCTGGCTTTGAAACCAGCCACAGACATTTCTTTTTGTTGCATGTATCTAATAACGCAGTGATTTTCAATATTGATTAACTGGACAATTATTTTACAATGAATCAATGAACCATTTTGACAATTAAATTTCTAGAAAATTGTAAAAAGAAATTTCCCAAATCCAAAGGTGGCATCTTAAATTTCTTGTTTTATCCAACCAACAGTAAAAAAAAAAACTCCAAAGATATTCAATTTGCCATAAAACATGACAAAGAAAAAAGCAGTAAATCCTCAAATGTGAGAAGCTGGAACGAGAAATGTATTTGCTTGAAAAAGTAATCGAGTCTGTTCCATGTTTGGCTCCTGGCACCAGTTATTATTGACTTTAGGTGGGGGGCCCAGTGGGACTGAGGAGAGGGGAAACACAGTCAGCACCCTGGACAGCTCCCCAAACTCCTGCTAAGACAAGTTGTCTGTTGCAAGTTAGTGTGATTCTGTCTGTGAGTCAGCACATACAGTACAGTACACCTGGTTCCAATTCCACAACCAGTAGCATGACTCCCAGTACCAGTCCTGTAGTTAGCCAAGTCCCTCAGCCAGTTGCTAAGTTTGGAGACAGAGCATCTGTATAGCCCAAGCACAAAAACTGCCAGACGGGAACTGCTGTTTATAAGCCCATGCAGTTGGAAACACGCTGCCTAATGCTGTTGCCTCCCTGTTCCTTCTCCCTCTCTCCTCCGAGGAAAGCTCGGCGCTGGTGGGCTGAGCAGACACAAACCTCCCCGCAGGCTTATTGCCGTTGGGTCCAGCTCAGCATGCTTAGTGAAAGAAGAGCCTGAGTGCCGACTGGGAAGGATTTATTCCGCTGGCCTTTCACTAAACCTTTAATAAAATAGCCTATTTTAGTTTTTGCTATAAAGCCCGTCTTCTCTTTATTGTGAAGTCTGCCTGAAACTCAGCCTGGACTACCACTGTGGATACAGATTCAGCTCAACATGTGGTGGAGTGTGTCTAGATGCTGCTGAAGACATTATGCCGACTGCTGCAGTCCACTGGTAGAGCCAGACTGGAGCTTTCAACTCCAACTATCCCAGTATACTGTATACAGTGTATACAGTACATCCTGAAATTACACTGGGTGAAATTTCAGCTGTATAACATTTGGTGAAAATAGTGGCGTGAAGCTGGTTCTCAATCATAAAGCTCCCTAAAAATTAATTCATGTATTGTTGAATTCATTTAAATTCTGGCTAATGTCTACCCATGCTGGCCTGAGGTCATAGAAAATGTAGTTAACATTTAATTTGCATAAAACTGAAGATTCCCTAAATGCACAAATGTAGCCAAAGGTCTCAGTGCAGCTCTTGGCCTGGTGTAAAGTACCAACCTCACTCAGCAACAACACGGCTAAGAAAGCACAATATACATCACCAAAGTGAACTGACAAGAATTATACTAATACTAACCTCTTTATGCCCATCATTGTTATGCATAATATGTAAACCACATTTTTAATCTCTTCATCAAAAGTTCTTTATAGGCCGAGGCTTTCAAGTAAAGATTGTGCTGAATTTAGTAAAACTTCACATCCCCTTAAAGCTGAAGTAGGCAACTTGAACATACACAATGCAAAACCTTCCGCCTCTCTCTCTGTTGCCTCGTATCACTCTGCGAAGCCCCTCCCACCAAATAAAACACCAAACATGCACACGCATTTTGATGGGCTTGAAGCGGAACATCAAGGTTACCAACCTCAGCAAACTAACATCTGTTCTACTCGGCTAGCTATGTCTGACTCAGAGGTAAGAAACTGATCATTTGCGAGGGAAGAAGCTTAATTTTGCAACACCACTACACAACCGTGTTTCTGTTGTTCCAAAAACTCCAGCAGAGTGATACGCCCTCCACCCTCGCCTCACGTCAATTACACCAACTGTTTGCACAGAGTCACTGTGATTGGCTAGTTAAGTGCTAGCAAACCCTGATTGGTTTGGAAAATTAGTTATTTCAACCAAAATTATAATGAAATAATATTGTCTACTGTAGCTTTAAGTGTTGTAGCTCATGAAATGTGGCATTACAGTAAGTCTTTGAGCAAACAGCTCCAAGCTGTACCATACTGTAATTCAATTTGCATAAAATTGTTAATGAATCAAAAACTGTCTGCTCTTAAACTGACAAGTGAGCTGCAAGAAGTGATGTACAAACTGCTCTCAGATGGCACAAAGGATGCACTCATGTCATGAAGCAAGGACAGCGCATCTCTGGAACAAACCTACAAAGGCGCTGTATTGCATGGAATCAACAACGTTACACACTTAGACAAACAAATGACAGCTGTGAGGACAGAGATGTGAGCAGTGGCCATCATTATAAATTTGGTTCGTTACTTTCAGGGGGAATGGGGGATGTTGTTGCTGAGTGTGAATGAAGAAACACTAGTTTAACTCTAACCGCCTTTTGCATGCAAATGCAAAAACTAAATCTTCAAAGTCAGTCTTCAGCTGAGTGACAGCAGAGCTCCAGGTTCTGACTTTTGACTAGATCACAGATCAGAGGCTCGAATC
This sequence comes from Maccullochella peelii, assembly GCA_002120245.1. Taxonomy (NCBI): domain Eukaryota; kingdom Metazoa; phylum Chordata; class Actinopteri; order Centrarchiformes; family Percichthyidae; genus Maccullochella; species Maccullochella peelii. Next base: position 65,501 of record LKNJ01001432.1, read on the forward strand.
CGCCTCCGGGCATGGCAGGAAGTGTGTTCTTGTTCGCACATATTGAATGAAATCTCTATGAGTAATGGAACATCTTGTGACATATGTTTCAAATAATTAAATACCGACCCTACAAGGGATATTTAAAGATCCTGTACTGGTTTAAAAGGTCATGCATAGCACATTTAACACTCATTCCTGCTGTAATAATAACAGCAACAACAGATCAGGAAATAATCATGTTTCTTTTTTAGTGTTGCAAAGAATTATTGCCTGACTGGCTCAGTTGGTAGTGATGCAAAGCATTTGTCAATCTGGTCTCCTTGTGTATAACTTCAACCTTCACAAAAAGCGAAATTAGGGCCACAATTTTGCAAGTGAAGCTCACATTACAAAGTTGCCCTTCTTTGCTGTAGAGTTTGAGAATAACCACCAGCTACACATGAATACTGAAATAAATACAGCCAGCCAGCTCCAAATGACCGACTTCTGTTGGTGATAAATCTTAAGGCATTGTCCACACAGTAAAAAAGACTTGAGGATCAGTTGTTCTCTTTATAAATCCCTACATGCATCAGCAGCTCCTCCTGAGAGATGAGACATTTACAAAAACACACCAGCTGACTGATTCCATACCCCCAGCCGTGTGACAGCTCGGCCCGCTGCTGCAAGCTTTTTAATGGCCCTGGACAAATACAGTAAATTGCCCCTTTAAATATTGTGAAGCAGAAGTGTTGAATGTGCAGAATGTAAAGAATGTGGGAGCTGCACCGGGGAAAAGGAATCAGATGATGGGAGACATACAGGAGTTGCTAATGACACAAGACAGGTAAGGCTGTTTCTAATGGTGTAAACCTTGCATGGAAACCTTGTATGTCCAGATTGTCTGCTTCAAAGAAATAATTTCAAGGATTGCAAATGTACTCTGAACAAAACTGACATCACCACCATTAATCACCTGCTAGCAAGGCTGTTTTTACTTGGTTTTTAGTCCACACATTTACAGATTTATGTCATGTGTTTGGTAAGCATGCCATATATTGTTATTTTCTACAATGTTGTAGGACACTTTTTATAAAAGAATGTCCACTTTGTTTGGTGTTCTTGACTGTATAGCCAAAGGTTTTCAAAACACATGCAAATATCTGTATACGACTGGATAGATGAGGATGTTGGTTTTCAAGGTATATGAAAACCACACTGAAAGGACAATCTGAGCCTTAGCACTGTAAAACAATTTACTGATAAGAAAAATAATCATTTTACACTATTTTAATATGAGATGTGTTTCCAGTTTTGGTGCAACAATTGCCATGCTTTGTGGAACTCAAACAGGAAGCGTAACGATGCCATGGGCATCTGAGCCCCTTTCTTTAGCCTAAAGATGTTTACATTTAGCATCTGTTACTAGCAATTTCTGTTTGCACTGCAACTGATTAAAATTTGCATTTGATTATTATAAGGCAAGATCTCAATTTAATAAGGGGAATCTTTTTTATATGGTTTTGAACATTTATGCATCCATCTCTGGGGAAAAAGAAGATCTGCGGCGATCCCAGCAGAACATGGATGTGTGACATCTGTTTGACTGATTTATGATACTGAGAAAATGGATGCAATTTTTCATAGGTAAAGAACCTTGCTGACAAGCAATTCAATAACTGTTAAGGCATGAATGACTATTTTCTCCCTTTCAGATAACTAGAGACAGTATAAACATCCAAGCTGGTGACCTTCTACAGTAGACGATACCACCACTCAACCAACATGTAATGTATAGTAAATACTGATACAGTAATTATAGTGTTGACAGTTTGTCAGTTTCACAGTGTTTGGTTGACCTCATGAGAACCCTCCAACCACAAGCCGTTCCCTTAATCACCAAACAACATAAACCAGTTGAAACAGGAATGAGAAATTCATACGCTGCAAATATCTCCATGCATATTAAAACTCGACCCTGACAGAGTATCTGGCTATTACCGCATGCTGTGCAGCCAATTTTCCAGGCGGCAGCTTACTGTTGCATCTATGGATTCATATTTTGGAGGTCTGGCAGAGTCTAGTTTGGTTGCTGCCTGTGAGCCTGACACTGCTGACTCTGGCAGACTGTAGTTGATCAGGTTTGTGTTCTAAAGGCCCAGGTGATTACTCTCAGACAGACTCCAAAACAAAGGGTTCATAAACACAGCCTCAGCTACAGCCAGAGGGAGAAGCCAGCAGATGTGAATGCTCCTATTGAGATAAGCTACATAGAGAATAATGCATTACTGTGCTTTGTTGAGTCAGATGAGGAGGAGGATGCTGGTTTTGTAGCACTGTATCATCTTTCAAAGCATTACAGACTACAAAACTGACTTGGATCATCACCTGTCCTTTAAATCAAAACTGGCCCAAGTCTATTTACCAGCGGCCCTCTGGCACGCCACATCATTTGTGGATCTCTTAAGTAAGTAGAAATGTTTCCTGAAAAACGAAGCTCCACATGCGTTCAGGATTACGCAGTGTGTACAGGCTTGTTGCCCAAAATAGTCATTTTTACGCAGTGGCTCCCACTGTGAGACCGTCTGATCCGCCTATATATAAAAATTTAAAAAAAAAACATCACATAACTGGCTGCGCTTCTTTAGTTGTCCCTCTGGTTCATTATCTTTGTTTACACCATTTTTTTCCACCACATACTGTACAGTTAAAAATCTCCTAAATCCTCAACATCTTTGTTGCTTTTCTATTGCAGCCAATGTTGGTCTTTAACTTTTGGTAACAGTTTCCCTTAGTTTTGGTTCTGCATCCTCCTCAAGCTGGCGTGAAGCGTAACTAAACATAAAGCTGCAGTGAGTTTTTCATAATTTGTATGCAGCACTATAATCCAGAAGTATTTTTCACACAAATACATTTACTGAAAAATGATGAAAAAACAGACTGAAGCTGGCTGCGGCTGACAGGAGATCAGAATAGTAATGACAGAAGAGACACTGTGTTTAGATTATGACTTCAACAGTTACCCAACTTCTACTAAATAAATGCATCACCTTGAAATAAATTCATCAAGTATGTTTTTCAGGTTACAGTAGATGTTAAAATAGAATCTGCTCATCTTCATTTGTAGTAAAATGTTGCCAGTGATTATGGATGTAGAAAGGCAGGCGGCAGCAGCCAAATCACTTTAAATGGACATTAAGAAAAGGCCAGAGAGCAGTTTACTGAGAAGCCTTACCATGAAGCTCCTCCACAGAGATGCTGGCCAACACGTCGCTGTCACTGTCTGACAGCGAGCGGCTCAGGTAGTTCCCCTTGTAGAGCAGGCCTGCCGTCACATGGTGGAACGGCATCTTCTCCCTGAGAGACAACAGAAGGAAACATTTAGACATCGGTGAAGGATAGAGATGTCTCTCTTGGGTTTTTTGTTAGATTAATTCTGAACACAAACACCAATTAAAAGCTCCACACATTACACGTGTTTCCAAACAAGGTTTAACAGCAGGGGAACTCCCATGTGTGATTTTTCTCAGTCATTGCCGCATCATTTACATGAATGTTATCAGGCATTCAAATTAGCCACTTACCAAGAATAAAGTCATGAGAATTGGCCTGTGAGGTGCATAAATCCTCTTTTCTTTCATGTTGTTTTTAATGCAGTAAAAAAACAACATGAAATGTAAACCCATAATCAGCTATAGGGAGCGGGTTTGCCCATTTGTTATATTGGGGAAGCTAAAACAAATTAGCATCCAAGGGGCACAGCATAAACGAGATCCATAAATGAAGCAGAACTCATTCACTAAATGGGAACTAGAGGTAAATGTAGTGAATGGGTGTCTATGTGCGGGTGCGTGAGAGCATTTGCGTGTGTACTGTATGTGCAAATGTGACTGAGGCAATTAATTATTCAATAAATAGAAGCCCAAGGGCACAGGAGGAAAATAAGGGAACACAGAGCAGAGAGATTTGGGCAACTACTTCCTTCTCTCTAATTGGATTTCGTCTCGATGAGATGCTTTTGAGACAGAATAAGGAGTCCAAAATGGGCCGACACCGAGAGAGCAGTGCAGAGATATGAACAGGCAAGACACATACATTTCAGATGTGTGTTGCACATTATATCTGAGTTCAGCAAATCAAGTTGGACATGAAACATGAAAACATTTCAATGTGTTTAAACCGAACCAGCCAGAATTTCAGCTCCGTTCTTTTTAATTTTCTCAGCAGTGAAAGAAAATTATGTTGGAATATTCGTCCAGTAATTGATCAAATATATCTTTAATTTTAGCTTCTGTCATTGGCCTCTTTTGAAGGCTTTTTGCCTCTATGTCCAGCACCTATCAAATGCTCATGTTTCACTGATTGGAGCTGCCAGCAATCCGTTACCTCACAAATTGAAAACTGTTCCCTGCATCTTTCTTGTTTGTCAGTTTAATAAGCATGCATATCAAGACATCTGCACCGACACCAAAAACATTTTTTATGACCAGCTTTCATCGCACGTAAGGTCAGGATTTTTAATTTCCTAATTCATCAATTATTCAGTCATCTCTCAGCTGTCAGTATGAATATTGCAATCATCGCTCTAGTCCGTTCTTTCCATATTATTGTTACGAGCCAACCAATATCCTGACAGCTGTTTGACGCAGGTGTATGGGTTTGCATTGCTGCGGCGAACGTTGAAGACATATTGATCAGAATGATTTACCATACAGGGACAGAATTTACATACATTTCATCACAGTAAATTCTTCAGGAGCAGACTGTGCATTCAGTGTGAAATAACAAATCACTCAATGACTTGTTTCAAAATGTGAATTCTCTTGAAAAGCAGAGAGTGGAGAGAAAAAGACGGGGGATAAATTAAAAGCAGTAATGTCATGCAACTCAAACGTTTGTCTTAGCCTTTACAATGGCAAAAGTCAGCTGTGTGTGTGTTTTATGTGTTCTGTGCGTGTACTCTATGAGCATGGAGGACAATTGTGGCTTCCATTGTGAGTCTTCTCACATTTCTGACACTTTGGCTTTGCATTCTTTAGTAATTTGCTTATCCAGCTAAAAGCTCACACTAACCAGCACTGAGCAGAGGACAGACATGCGTTTTAGCAGCAAGGACCAAAATCTTGTTGAGCGACACAGAGACAAGTCGAAGATGTACTGTAGGAAGTTCGAAGGCTGGACTCGAAATCAACCAAAGTATTTTCAGTATTTACTGACAGTAATATTTTTGTTTTTTTACATTTATTTGATGGTTGTAGTTACCAGTTCCTTTACAGATAGTGGGGTTTTACATACAAAATGTAAATTTGATGATAACTGATTTGCAACAATTGGAGTATTCAGAAAAGTGCTGAAACAATTAATCACCAATTAAATCAGTCAGTCAATCGATAGAAAATTAGTCTGCAAGTTTGTTAACCAATCATTTAAGTAGCTGAGAAAACCGTCTCAACACGAGGTCCCTTTAGTAGCGGTTCTGTTCTAAACGGACCTTGTGGTGACATTGTTTTCCCAACTAAGTGTGGCCTTTGAAACTACATCAAGTTATTTATCAAATCAAAATGACATTTACTGGTTCTAGCTTCTCACATCTGAGGACTTTCTGATTTTCTCTGTTTAAGACATTTGAATATCTTTGGGCTGTTCGGCGGACAAAGACAAGAAATTTCATGGCAAACAAACGAAGATGCAGACATGTCTAGGGGTAAGGAGATAAGATTTTACAACAATATCTCACAAGGACATAATGTTTATTAATACAGTAGCTGAGCTGTGAGATCATGTGCTGAAACAGCAAAACACCTGATCTCCAACCTCTTAGGAAGACAGTGTTGAACAGAGCTGTTCACAGCCTTCAGCATCATTACACTTGATTAAATTGATCAAGGTCTCAACTGAACAGGCTAATTTGCCCTTCAGGAGCAGGGCAACATACAGTAATCACTTAAATCAGGAAGTAATCACGGCAGCCTCAACCACGACTACTTCCATTTCTTTCTCATCAAATCACTGTTCCCCGTATACAATGATATATCAGTTCAATAGAAAGAGGCGAGGATTCTGGGGTTTTAATAGTCAGATTGACTGGCTGATAAAAATGAGCCATAGAAATGACTTCGAGATACAAATCACTGGATGGTACTTCAGTATTTTTCTGAGCAAGCTGCTATTACGAAGTCTGCATCCCTAAGTCTTTGCGGATACACACAAATTCTTTTTTCCCCCCTTACAACAACTGCAAAACAGATTATTTTCACTATTGATGAGTTACTTGATTGTTTATTCTATAATGTATCCTAAAATGGTGAGAAGTAATGCTCACCACAGTCCAAACTGAAGTGCTTGTTTTGTCCAAAACCCAATTTATAATGATATAAAACCAAGAAATCCTCCCATTTGAGAGCCCTTCCACTAATTAATGAATTAACTAAATGTTGCAGTTTTACTCATTACCTTTAAAAAGGACTGTAAAGAAGCTATCTTGTGTGAAAGTATGGAGGTCTAAACAGGTAAATTGTTTAAGTTGAGCTGTTGCATCTAGACTGACAAAAACAATGCAAGAGTGTGTAAAATCACACATGAACGTGACACTAAAGCAGAATAAACCTGCATTCATTTTATGGCATAGTTTTACATCGCGTTGAGTGTGTAAGTCGGGATTCAGTGTGTGGCTCAAGGACACGGTGAATCGACAGGACACACAGGTTGTTGACGGCTGCACTAGCTGTGATTGGACCTGTGGCATTTAATCACAAAGACAACCTGACACCCGGCTGTTTCTTTAGGTCGTAGAAGTGACAGTTTAGTTTGATGGCTGGGAAAAGGTGGCCGCAGATAAAAAGGTCAGAATTCTGTCATTTGATTTCAGCAATAACCGACATACGGAAAACAAACAAACAGTTGATTACAGACTTTTAATTCTTCCTAATTCTCCACCAAACACAACATATAACAAGATCCACCCGAGTAAAGGTGACAGGTGTGTACAAGATTCACAGATCAAAGATTAACGGCTATGAGTCAAACTTTGCAACTACAGCATCTTTAATCTGAACAACATTTTTACATAGAGACCTTCATCAGATGATGTAATTAACTGCTAGAAGTCTCGACGTATTTAAACGCTTTGAACGCTTCTGATAAAAACGCTCCAAGATCAGTAGACAGCACGCAGAAGCTCATCTTTCTTTTTTATGTTTGATGAATTACAGCGAAGTCCCCAAAAATGATGCATAGAGGATGGTTGCATACATTGCTGGATTTAATGATGTCTAAATACTGATGATGATGTACAATCATCCGTCAGAACAGAAACAAAAACAAGAATGTTTACAGCGGTGTGATTGAACAGTACAACTTTCTTCTTTTAAAAGATCTTCTGTTAGAAAACGGTACATTTCAGAGCATATGAAGTCTTGTTTTCTCGTGTTTCCATTCACCCACAATCAAAATATTTCAAGGTAGCCCGACAGTAGACAAACCATTACTGCATCATTACATTCCTTTTAAGTCTTTCCAGTGTTGTTAAGACCAGGTCATGGCAGAACTGAACCCAATTACAGCAGAGACATAAATAAAAACCACCTCCACTAAAGTTGTGCAGATGCCTTATAGAGAAAGCACTACTTGTACTGACACTTCAAGGATAAGACAAAGATGACGTGACTAATCAAAACACTTTGACCCTGAAGGAAGAAACTAAGGAGCAATTAAGCCGTTGCCATTAAAGTGCAGCATGTCCTCAAAGAACCGGCGGGAAGGCATGATGAACTCATTCGCCTTTGAAAACTTGTTGTGTCCAACAACTTAAGTGTCACACCTTAACATCCAACGTGGAGGTGTGGTTAAGGGATCAGGATCAGGACACCGAGAAACAGAAAGGCAGGAGTTCTACACAATTCTAATACTGAAAAACGCACAACAAAAGCTCTGAGAATCCACAATGTCTTCAAATCACTCGTTTGTGCAAAAGCCCAAAACAATTATATTCAATTTACAATGATACCCCCCCCCCGGAAAAAAAAGCAGATAATCCTCACATTTGAGAGCCTGGAAACAGAAAATGTTTGGTGTGTTTTATTGATAAATCACACACACAATGACTTCATTATCAAAATTGGTGTCGCTTAATTTTCATGTCAGTAAAATGATGGATTCATCTTCTTGGCATTACAATTTAAATGTGTTGAACAAATGTTACACTTCCTTATAAAAAAGGTGTCTTCCAGAGACCTACACTTGATATTTTCCATGTGATTAGGCCAACAGGCTGTTCAAAAATAATAATAAAAAACTGATTCTTAGCCGATTTAATCTTGTCCTTTAGAAATGCTGAACAATATATTAGATGCCTTTTGCCCAAGTAGCCTGACAGTAAACAGACTATTTGTACACATAGATTTTCTCCTCTGTATTGAAACATTGTAATATAACTACATTTCAGTCAGTCCTGCGAGTGCCAAACCTCTCTCTCCTTCTGTAAGAAATGAGTCAGTGAATGAATCAGTGCACGGCCACACCAGAGTACCAAACCAGTCCTCAGTCCTCAGTCTTGACTCTTGAACCTGATGTTAAGAGCAGACCTTTGTTCAAAGCTTTCTGCATGACAAGGAGGCAAGATGGCAATTTCCCACACCAGACCCTGTAGCACAACAGCCAACAGCAATGGGCCGATACTGAGGGGGACACAAGCAGAACATTGTGTGCCAGCAGCAGACCCTCCAGTCACAAAACCAACTTTGTAAAGGAGGACCATGACACAGTGACATCTTTATGAGTATGTCTAAAAATCTATATTGAAAAAAAGAGACCAGTCCTAGTTTTAATACACTAAGTTATCAGCAGGACGTAATTCCCCTTTCAAGGTTCAAAGAAGCCGCTATTTCCATAACAGTGACGAATGGGCATATCTTCCCATCACAATGAAAAACTGCTGAACTATAATACCAAAAGAAAGGTGAGCTTTGCTTTAAGGGTGAACCCACACTGAATCACACAGGGCGGGTCGCACCTTCTGCACTGTCACTCAGTCTCCACTCAGACAGAAATGCAGCAGCAAGTTTTCAGTGTTGTTTTACCAGTTTGACCATTTTGTATGTTCACACTGCTAGAGAACATACAAACAGCCAAATGGTCATAAAAAATGGCCAGTTCAGAAAATGACAGCACTGTTGAAGCACAGCCAAGAAGATTATTTTTGTAGAATCTATAAACTTTATTAAGTCAGCAGCGAGGTAGTGTGGTCACACTGTCGGTGGCGTTTCCATATAGTGAGGCAGCTTGGTGCCGTCTGATGACTCGGTCCACTCATATGGATCTGTGTAAACAGTGAGCCTTTGACAATACTGTACACTGCTGCAGCAAACACACAAAGGAGATGCTAAAAATCATTGATGTAGAAACAGAGCAGTTCCATCTAGCAAGTCTTTAAGTGATTAAGATGGATTAATTACCAACTGCATTTTGACCACCCAACCGAATCTGTTCCTAAAGTGTGTAAAATGACACTAAGTAATGCAACACAGACAACAAACAAATGTGCGTGTCAAAATCTGTCCCTGTAATGTAAATAATAAGGCAAAAAATATTACTACAGAACAATAAGACATGCTAGAATCTTCTGTAAGAGCAATTTGGTTGGCAATATGGTTAAATGACTTTCCAGGGCTAGGGGCTGTGCAGTAGCGGCACACAAGGGGCTAGGGGCTGTGCAGTAGGGGCACACAAGGTGCTTGAAAACACAGCCAACAACAAAGGCAATTCATTAAACCTTCACTGCAAAACAGGAGTCAAACGTTGTCCAAACTGAGAAAAGTGCCACCTCTCTGCACACATCACCAGCTGCTTCCTGCAACAACAGTCTCTCTCTCTTTCTCTCTGTCTCTCCCATGCTGATTCTTACCCATACTGGTGGCTTTGACTGTACTCAGCAGGATACTGCAGCACAACAGGCTCCCTCGCCGGACTCTCCATCACGTCCACCGTCCCGTCCCTCAGGTATGGGTTTCCCGGCAAGTCTCCGTTAACCTCAGAGTGTGTCCCCGGTGGCGGCGTGCCGGTGGGCTCCACCGTCTGAGGAGCGGGCTCGGTGACCTCCTCCTCCATCAGACTCTTAGATGCAGCGGTGCCTCCAGCAGCAGCAGCAGTCTGCCTGTCCACAAACCACTGAGCCCGGCTGCCTCCACAGTTTGGGCTCGTCCCAGAGCAGCAGCATCGGTTCCCAGAAACCCGTTGTTAATATTTGAGCAGTGAGAGCAGCAGGTACGACAGCTCCTCTCATGCTCCACTCCTTGGCTCCTCACTCCCTCCCTCTCTCTGTGACTCCCTCGCTCCCCGTTCGCTCTCTCACTCACTCTCCAGTGCAAACATTCCTCCACATGAGGAGACAGAGTGGAGGGCTCATTAGTGAGTCCCAATGACAGACTCAGCCCTGCCTGCCTGCGGCTGTGCTCACAAAATACACAGGGAGAGGCTAGGGAGAAGGAGAGAGATAGAGGCAAAAAGAAAGACAGACAGAGGAACAGAGAGACAGGGTGTAGACAGACAGACAAATAAGGAATGACAGAAAGAAAGAAAAAGACAGGGACGCAAGATTGACAGATAAGGTGAAAGAACAAGAGAGACTGTGAGTGTGTGTGTGAGCAGGAAGAACACACACATACTTTATATCCCAGTGGCTTGTGCTTACATTGCGCTCTGCAGGTCAACATGAGGATGCTGTGGAGGCACATCACACAGAGAGCGCGCCGTGCGTAACAGCGTGCGCCACCGTGTGGAGCAAGAGCGCGCGTTGGACGCTGCGCTACAGGAGGATGAGGATGAGGATGAGGATGGTGGTGATGGGGGGGTCTACAGTACATCACATCGACCCCAAACACACACTTCCTGTGAGCTGCTCGTCATCAGTGTGACAGAAACTATATTCATGCAACAGCTACCACCATCACCAGCAGGCGTTGGCGTCGGTATTCTAATTAAAACACATTCTGCTCAGATCTTATGTTGTCTTAATAAATAAATGCACAAGCTTATATTTGTCTCTGGAAGCAGTGTATCAACATTAGACGATCTACCTGAAGCAGGTCAGCGGTCAGTAATGATTTCAAAAACTTTATGACACACGGATCAGTCGATTTTGTTACTGCAGTCTTTAACAAATGTCATTACACAAAAAGGAAAAAGGAAATTTGACTTATTTTATAGCCCATTTCTCACACATTCTCCACAGCATTCACCATTTGCAGAGACATATAGAAGAATGAAAATTGCAGCAGATATTAACACAGACTCTGGACATACGCAGGTTCGGACCGATCCAAACAACAGGTGTGGGCCTGCGGGGAGCACCTGTGTGGTTTAATGCGGACAGAAAAAAACATCAATAGGCTCCTAATGATAAGCTCCAGCCTATTCATTTCCCACTGAAGGTAATTTATTCTCTAATTTCCCTAACTTACCTTTGAGGGTGTTAGGTGTCTGAAGGTGATCAGTCAAGTCCGTTTATCGACGCCCGCAGTAAGATCCAGTTTAGAGACTTGAGGTGGACTCCTCAGTCAGCCTCGTTGATCGATCCGGGTTGCTTGTTGTGTTATTAGTGAATTATTCCTTTATTTGGGGAACGCAGTGCAGTCATTTCTTCCCATCGTAAAAAAGATTTAATGGCACACCTGTGGGTTTGGGTTTTTTGTCTAATATGCAGCTCACCGGGCATTCAGTCGAGTTGCACTTTTCGCCAAACTCTCATCAATGTTTTAATCTGTTCTCTCATTCCACGTCGCATCCGGTTCTATTCACAGACAGTGAAGTCTAATCAGAAAAAAAACCTTAGACTGCACAGGTCTGTTGACTCAAAGTAAAAATCCATGAACTGAAGATCCACACACACACACACACACACACACACAGGTGCCGTGCGTCGGTAAGATTGATGAGAGCAGCCCGGTGGCCAAAGGAGACGCTCCAACCCAAATCAATACGCAATCGAGCAGGAGATCAGCGATTGGTTGCTTTTAGGCTTGTTTGCCTTAATAGGTTTACTGTGTCATTTTCAACCGGAGAAGCTACCTGCACCGTTTAGAAATATTTAACGGGGCACATTTCTTCACGACTTATTACTCCGCCTCTTCCTCAGCGCTAAATTTAAAAAGTGAATCTGTGTCAAGCACGCCAAAACAAGAGAGTGTTTTCCGGTGATAACTTTCAAAATAATACCTTTATTGCCACAGCAAAACCACAAAAGTTTAGTATTATTTTGACAATTATTCTTTCTCTTCATACTTGATCTAAAATGACATTTTTATAGGTTTGTCTTTGATTTCTTTGCTCTTCATTTTCAGACAGTTTGGTTTTACAATTTTATTTCCAAAGTTGAATCGTACAGTTTCCGGTATTCTTGGTATTTCTGCACAGCTTGACGAATCTCAAGTACTTTTTCAAATGGCACCACTTGATATTTAGAATATTTTTGAGTTCCAATAACCTATTTTCTGCCTGACAAACGTTTTAATAACCTGAAATCAGTGATGGGTATCGGTTGGAGAAAAATCATATATCTCACTTTCATTTATATATTTACAATAAGGTTCCAATATCAAGTGTAGCTCTAATCTGGTTCTGGCAAAAACCCGTGGATGTAAAGAAACACACAAAGAATATACATCTGCATAGAATACATTATTAACTGTAGTTTTTCCTCATAGGGAAGATAAGCCTTAACTAAAATGTATTTTCTTTGCTGACCACTGTGTTTAATTTAAGGTGAACGTTGGTCTATTTCAGGTGAAAACTCTTATTCCCATGACCCATGCCCCAGTTCAGACTACTGTACACTGACTGATGTCTTCCAGAGCCAGAAAACAAGACTGATGAGTCGGACCAGCCACCACATCTGTGATGAATGACTGAACAAATCAGAAAGGTTCACTCTGACAGTCTGCAGGTAAGTGTTTCTCTTACAATAAAAGGGCCTGTTTTGGAACTGGTGGCATTGCTGTAAGTGATGTTGGAAATAGAGCTGAGTCAAGAAGTGACACCCGCTCTTGTAAAATGAAAAGTTACCTGGTACTTTTTAGAGGACAGTGAAGAGTACAGGGTCCTTAGCTGACAAAATGATAACTGCTTTGCACATGTAGAACTGTGAATAAAACAAGTAGCCAGTTTCTCAGGATGGCTGTGCATTTATGCATTAAGGTTCAATTAATGTGGTTTTGGCTCCTGGACATTCAAGTACCTGCAGTATTTATGGATGTGGATATCTGAGAGGATAATCCTGAGCAAACCCGTGACAAAGTGAAGAGTCAGCGTCTCCCGGGAAGTCTGAGAGTAGCTGGTGATCCCACATGGAGGAGCAGCAGAGGAAGCTGTTTGGGAATAAGAAGCAGCTGTTGATCTGCTCGCCCTCCTCACACTGACCGGAATAAGAAGCAAAACAAATAGATGAACAGGTGGTTCTGCTTGGGCCAACAACCTCTTATTTACTGTGCATGTTTCTGAATTTTACACTTTAAAGAAAGTAGTACCTATGAAAGTTACCTAAGTTAGTACCTGTTTTCTGTTAAATTCCTGTTAGAAGCCAGTGGCTGATTTCTCCTGAAGGCTACAAGGCTGATGGCAGAGCACCTTTGCACTCCTACTCTCTTTCTTTATTCCTCCTGTCAGTTTAATCAAATGAATGCCTATGTCTAAAAAGGGTATTACATTCAGGGTAATATGCCCACTAGAAATGCCAGAGGACAAAAAAGGCCCCGACAAAAATGCCACCCACCTTTTTACTGTCATGGTTACGACAATTATTTTTCACATTTTAAGGCATTTATAGGGTTCTCACCCAGCGTGACTTAGTGTGAGTCAGCATGAAGGAGTCAGACGTCTCGGGCATGTATACACATGTGGTTGTGACCTTTGGTTATTGTATAGTCTCAGACATGCAGGACATATCCGACACCTAGTTTTCTCTTTTTTTTGAGACGACACAAAGCCCACCGCATTGAAAAACTCACTGTGTGGGGTTATTTTTCTATAAGCTTTATTTTAATAGGAATGTCTCTTGAGGTCTGGGTACATTTTTCTCTTTTTCAGTAATGTCCTGGCCAAAGTGGAACTTTACAGACAGTTTACCGACATACCACACTGATAGAACATAGAAAACAGCAAAGACACAGTAAAATGACTACTACTACACTACTGGACTAAATATACTACTGTGGATTTACACAAAAAAGTATGTGTGCAGTTTGTAAAGGACGTAGAAACCACAGCTAAAACAGATCCTGCCCTGTAAACAGGATTCGTACAGCTCTTTAAGGGTACAATTCAAGCACTTTCAAGGTACCTAAACCCAAACATTTCCAGTCTCTCGAAACCTTTAATTGTTACTATAAATGCCGGGAGACAACAAACAAATATGACGACGGGATCGTTTCATTTTAAAGGAATATATTTGAATTTAAGCACATTCCTAACCTTGAAAACATAACAGTTAAAAGTAAGCATTTTCCAAACTTTCAAGACTTTGTACAAACCCTATGTAAAGCCTGTAAGGTAAGATGCAAGACATAGACAAGAAGAGAGAAGAGATAACCGCTCCAGATACACATGGTTTTGGTGCTGTAACACTTCTGTGCTTGGTGTACTGTAAACCAATGACTGTTTATACAACAGTTACATTTTTACAGTGTACTGTACACTGTAATCAGAGCTACAGTAGAAAAACACTGATTCACCTGATTGTAGGTTCCAATCACCCAGGCCTATTATTTACATGCAGATTGCTTTGGCCATGTGACCCTCATGCTAATATGAGTGCATACGTACATATTTTTGGTTGGAACAACCTGTAACTTTGTACTCTAGTTTCTGTTCAACAAATACACAGTCTGCACTTCAAATGCACTGTGATACCAGCATTGGGGAGAGCTGCTGTTTATATTTACCCAGTGGTTGTGCAGTATATATATTTCATTCATTTATAAGAGCCTAAAGGACAGGTGTTGTGCTGCTTCTGTGGATGTTTGAACATGAGTAAAACACTTAAATCAGGATTGCCTTCATTTTTTAAATGGTTATAATGACTGCTGATACAGCATAACCATGTTTTAATAATAATGTACATAAGCACAAGGAGACAGTACTGTAGAGGAATCCTGCAATAAGTAAACAAGTGCACTTGGTAAGTCATTACTCAGGCAATTTAGAGAAAGAGCTTTTTATCAGCAGTTTTATCAGGTTTGGGTTTAATATGCAGGGAACACTCAGCTATTCTGATCTTTTTCCTTTCACGTAGACTTCTACACACACACAAACACACAGCACAGCACACACCATGTATCACATATCCAATCTGTGCTCAGTTCCTACACCAGTTCAGCCTCGGAAAGCTCATCACCATGAGGCGTGTGTATGTGCACGTGTAAGTGTGACTGCATGTCTGAGCGTCTATGTGTGTGTGTGTGTGTGTGTGTTCTTGATGGAATGAGTCACAGTGTCTCTGTTCCTGCTGTGGCTTCATCTAACTTTTTCAAAAGGGAATCTAATGAGTCAATAAGTCTGTTCTGGATTTGCTGTCCTCACTGATACCGCCTGACAGCTGCTGAGGACCACAAAGCTTCTGGCTGCTGAGAATCTTTGCAGGGGACAAATTGAGGGATCTTCTTTTTAAAACTGAACACACACACAGTGAACATTAACTGATTATCGTCAAAGCTGTCACATGTATTGGAATATTAGTTTCTGAAATAAAACGAAACCTTAAAGGCAAAGTCAAACTAGTTGTTAATATTTGTCACTTTCTTTAATTTGTTTTCAAAAAGCAATATCAGGTAACATGCCAATTTATTTGCCTCAGTTGACAATATCATGTTACACTTTGCCAAGGATAACATAGAACTATATTGGTATGGTAATTAATTAAACTACAATTAACCAACACCCAGCAAAAAGAAAGTCGACACAGGTAATAGATTACCAGATTACCAGGATTACTACAACAATAATTCATATTTTCTATACCAGTTTATTCCCTTTCAAGATCATGGAGGCTAAAGTCTTTCCCAGCATGCATTGGCAAAAGGCAGGGAACACCCAGGACAAGTCGCTGGTCCATCACACACAGACAGTCCAACACATTCACACTAAGATTCACACCTGTGAGCAGTTTAGAGTGTAAATTGCCTGCTTTGTGATTCTTGCTGTGAGGGGGGCAATACAAATAAACATGTAAATATGAATAAATAAATATAAACTAATTACAAAAGCACCTGGTCTTTTTTTTTTAACCCATTTTTAAAGTCAGTAAAGAGGTGAATATATTTTTTGAGAAAGTTAGCCGTGGCTGAGGAACACAGTGCAGTCAGTCGATATGCTGCAGCTACCTGGTTACTGACAGAAGGAGTGGGTGAACAGGAAGGAGTTTACGTAAATGTGACGTACTTTGTTAGTACGGCACAGCAGAGCTCTGAGTTGCAACCCTGTGTAGTTTTGTAACAATTCTGAAATTGGTTCAGAGGCACCCCGCCTCTCGCCCAATGTCAGCTGGGATAGGCTCCAGCCCCCCCGCCACCCTCCGAGGATAAGCGGTATAGATAATGGATGGATGGATTTATCAGAGAGGTCTGTAAATGTGACAAAATATTCCTGAATCACGAACCATGAATGAAAGAGAATTACCATATGATTCGAAATGTAGTGAGTTAATATATTTATATATTCCCTAATTGTTTATTATATAATGAAAATATGTAAAAGAGAGTTCTGGCTCAGCTTTTCAGTGAGCCCACAAACCAGCTTTAAAGCAGATTTTCTAAAGCAAACACTTGAATGTTATGTAACTTGTACTTTACGTTTGGGGACGGTGTCTATTTTGATCTTTGTAAGGTTGCAGGAACATTTTGTTGCATTTCTTGTTGGGATACTGTACAACTTACATTTGCACTGGTAAAAACTCTAAAAAACAATGTCAGCAAGTAGTCCTGGTAATACTTTTAGCATTTCTGTATTGTGCATAATCTTTCAATTATAGTGACTTTCATTGACATACAGACCAAAACAAAATCACTGCAGTTGTGTAATAAAAGTTGTATAGAGAACAGTGTTTGCAAGTTGACTAGCATTGACAGTAATATCAATACTATACTCAACTGAGAAAACAATTACAGTATGTAACGCCTCAAGAACATAAAGTGAAATGACATGTCCACAATTTAAAACAAAAACTTCAAACAAGCACTGAAGATGGAAGAGAACCTTCAGAGGCTACATCTTCTATACTTCAGATATTGATGATGACGAGTCCTCACACATTGCTATCCAGCTACAAACCACCTTGCCTTGTGGCAGCTTCAGCAAAGAAAAGACCTCCTCAGGCTGTCAGGCATCAGTCTGGCTGCTTCTGCTGGCTCGGTAGCCCACGGCAATGACATAAAAAGTACGCTCTTAGCCTTAGTCGAAGATACTGTAATTTGTCTGGTGCAGTATTTCTTCTATTTTACAGCGTTATGTTATTTTGTCGCCTGTTACCTATCCACAGGAACTAAATAGGTCCAGAAATGCAAAGGTTCCAAAAGCCTTTTTCAGACATATTTTCCTTTATTATGACAATATTATTTTTATAATCTGCCAAAAAATAGCAGCAGGACAAACCCTGGGGCTCAGCTGTGCAGACAGAGAGGTACAGGTGTGTTCTGACCAAAATGACACAAATAAGGTGCACAAATAAAATGACAAAGGTCTCCTGGTTTGCAGCATTTCAAGCATTTTGGGAGCAGACATGCAGTCAGATTGTGTCATTGACCTTTTTATTTTATTATACTTATTAAGTAGGACTTGTTATCTAAACTGGGCTTGTACCCCTGTTGAACTCTGAATTTTTATTATTTTTTGTAATTGCCTTTTGCCCACCCACACCTCCTATAGCACAACCAGCTGCCCAAGGAGTGGGGGGGTCTGTCTTTGAATTTTTTTGTGTGTGCAGTTTTCCAAGTGTTCTTTGAGATTTTGGCCTGGATCAGCAACTGTTGTTGATGTTTCAAGTCCAGTGAGACTATCCACCCACAGTTACCCCTCCTTTTCCAGTTAGACTTAACTGACTGAGGACTGATTTATATAATTAATTACTTTCAATAGGAAAATACTGTAACCATTGTGCATCTTTACAAAACTAAAATATGCCCTCAAAGACACACACACACACAAAAATACACAAACAGCTGGAAGAAATGTGGTGCTTCCTGTTGCTATATGGTGCAATCAGTCCAGTCATTTCTCACAATGGCTGTGCTTTTTAGTCTGCATGATGACCTTCATCCTATGTTGAATTGCGCTGCCTGCAGAAGTGATGTTTTTCTCGATTGACTGCAGCCTTTCAACATGTTGCAAGAGCTCAGAATATGTTTAGATGAGAATGTCAGCGACTTCATCTGTATGCTGCAGCAATCATGATCCAAGCTGAAATATTTCAGAGGATACTGGGATGGTATCTTAGATAGCTTTTCCTGCTGTCACCATCAGGAGCTACTGCATGTTGACATTTCCTTTACTTTCATCACACCTGGTGAATCGCGTTCATAATCACAGTCTCCCTGCTTATTTATTTGGTCAATCATATTTCTGCCAAGCTCGCTGCTCACAGACGTAGCGCACAGTTTACCCAGACAACAACTAAATTTGAGGCATCTGTGCTCTGTGACTGGTCATGTGTTTAACACAGTGTCCATGTGCAGAGACAAGAGATTCACAGTGTTACACTATATACACACACAAGCTCTTATGATCACTCTGGCATTCTTTTTATTCAATGGAATTAGTCTAGCCATCTACTTTTATTTTAACACAGTAAAGAAATACAGCATGTCAAATGGCGTGTTGTGCCCGAGTGGAAAATGAACGCTTAAATCTACTGTAGCAGTGTCAGTGCCACACATTTAGAAGACAAAAACATGACATGCACCTTATTGATCCCAAAAGAACAAAGAAAAGGATGCAGGTAAATTTGCAGCAGAGCAAAGAGATTAAAGACTTGTCTGATTCATTATACCAACCCTCTGCTCCTACAAGAGGGAAATAAATGTCCTTGTACTGACTAATGACTGTTTGAAGATTAAGAAACGTTTTCTGTTTACAGATTTGCACGGTAGTGAGAGTATTTACGTGATATAATACACACATCACTAGCTGTCTACATTATAAATGAGAGCAAACTTACTGATCAAAGTAACAGTTAGCTAGTTAGTTAGTTTCTTTAGTGATGACGTTAATCAAGTTCATGTATATATCTTCCCTTTTCTAAAACACACATATCTGACCTCGACTAGGTTTTGTTCTGGACCACAAGAAGGATCTTATGGGTGCTATTCCATGTTTTTGTTTTTCTGTCTTCTTAGGCCTTGAGTGAGAGCTGTGAGGATATTTTCCAGTCTGAATAAAACCCTTTGGGGTGTTGCCAATCTATACAGCGAAGCAAATACAGAGCTCAGCATGTTTTAGACGAGTTCAGGAAAAGGTTAGCAACAGTGCGGGTAACTCCCGTGTGTAGCCTTCTCTCATCAGCTTTCCATCCATAGCATAATGTGCACAAACATGTATCCTACATTGCATAACAGTTGTACTTCTAAAGCAATGAGGCAAACACCACATGTTGCAACATTATACAGCCAACCTGATCATCAACGATTATGTCAGATTTCAGTAAATTATGTAAAGTTGGCATTCATGTGTCTCAACCCCTGCCTAATCAGTTGTGACAGGGAATCTGTCTTTATTGTGTTATTTTATGGAATTGATCAGCAGAGTGTGATTCAGCTCTAAGGCCTGGCTTTTTGCTTGGCAACCTGCCTGAAATCCATACTGTATTTTCAATCATGTACAGCGGACTGTGGGCCAAACCACAGGAGGCAGGAAAAATAAATGTTAGCGGTAAATAAGCTTCAGCCCAAATGTAACGTTTTATAGCTGGAGATCAAGGTATTTTGGGCATGAGACCCTTGAGCAGACACAGAACCCACTGGAGGGTCTACATGTCACTTCTTGCCTGGGTGGGATCCCACACAGGAGCTGGAGGACGTGGCTGTGAAAAAGAAAAGGAAGGTCTTGGCTACTCTGCTTAGCCTGCTGCCACTGCTACCTGGAATGGATAAGAACTAAATAATGAATGGATGGATGTCTTTATGCACGCTCATGAAGGCTAAAGTCATGCAGTTGTACTCTAATTGACAACAGCAAGGCATGTTAACGCTACACTGCTGACACTGCTACAACAAGCATTTTCTTAAAATCAACCTTTAATCAATTTTTGGCTCATTAGCATTCATTTGAAGTTGTGTTTGTGTTCACCTGATGAATGAAAGGCCAATATTCACTCTCCTTTTAGCTCTGGTTTGGTCTCCACCAATTCTGGAGACAAATATCTGGCTCTTTAGCTGCTAAATGCTCCACTGTGTTTACCAGCTAGTCACTTACATTAGTCTGTCTGCAATTTGATGCTGTACATGCAGTGTACAGTGGGTTAATCAGAGGTTTTTAGCTGAAAAATGTTTCCTGCTGCTGCTGGAAAGGGGGTTGATGAAAACAGTGGTAATGAACCAGACAGTAAATGTGCAGTATAACCAAAACAATGAGCTAAATGTGGCTAAAAGTGATAACGATTTGTAGGTTTATCACCACAAGCGAACCCTTTCACGTCACATGCTTTTATTTGACTCATGATTAGAGGTTTAAACTAATCAAATTATACTTTCCCACTGTAACACTGGACCTGGAACAGGTTGGATCCTGAGTGCCTAAAAATGCAAAGTTTACTGACCAGGAAATAGTTTTGATCACTGATGTGTGGCAGATGTGTGTGCAGAACAGTTCCTATTGCAGCAACCTTCAATCAGTGGGAGCATGGGTACACACGTACCAACTCTGTAACACTGTGTTATAGTTGTACTTTATAGAAGAGGTTAAGTGCAGAAAACATCACTGATGTGCATCAACAGCTTTTCATTTTCAGGGTCAATAATAAAGTCTCTCACTTAGAGCTGATTCAAGTGTCACAGGTCTGTATTTCAGTCCGTCTGTGTGATGGATAATAATCAACTCAGTGCGATTCAGCCCACAGGCCGACCTGGCTTCTCGCCTGCTAACCTGCCTGTGGTTCATTCATCAATCAAACTCTCTGGGCTCAACAGCACATAGCAGACCGCAGGACACAAAGGTTGCAGGAAAATATGCTTCACCTAATACTCCCTACACAGTAAATCAATGATAATCCAGAGTGGAAACGTAATTATATGCACATCACCTATAGCTGCAGGGCTATTGGAAACAAAAAAGGATGTTATAACCATTTTCATCAGTGCGCAGGGGTAACTTCTTTGTTTATTCATAACCAGCAACTAGTAGTAAACACTGCTGCTTCAAACAGGAGGGAACAACCAAAGTCCATTCCATTTTCCAACTAGAGTTTTTAGGGTTTTTTGGGCATCTTTTATGTAAATGAAGTAAAAGTGAAAACACATATTTTTTCTGTGCTCTTTCAGCACATGTATGCAAAATTACTGGACATCTCGTTAATACCTTAATGCAAGATTTATTCATGCAGAGCAAATCCTAAAATACAAACCAACTGTAAGCGAATAAAAACAGGCGAGAGTCCTGTCAGTCATTTTTACATGGACGTGTGTGTGATGGACACAGAACATGACATATTCTAGTAAAACTAAGGTAGGGCTAGAAAACCTGATATTTCTTCAGGTCAGTATCAATGCTATCAGTTTAGCCACCTGGGAATGAAGTAATCTGAATGAAACAAATGAACAGAAGATAGTGAAGGCCTTAATCTTTTAGAGCGATCTTTTAATTGCTTTTGATGGTGCAACACTTTTGTGCCGATTGTTCCCCTTTATTCTATGAGTTGTGAAACAAACCATATGACAGCTGAGCCTGGAGGTAAAAAAGAATGATCCAGGACACCACAGCAGGCAATTAGCACACATCTCTCCTAATCGCTCCGCATTTCAACACTCATTATTGAGACAGATTTTCTATGATTCATCGCATTGCTGTGCGATTTACCACCAGTCAGTTGTCAGGCGAGAATTCATTAGGCCATTAGAATGCAAATCCTCCTTCGAAAATAAAGCATCAATATGCAAGGCGATGCCTTCGTTAGACAGTCATTTGGTTAATTGAGTCGCTTTTTTTTTAAAGAGGGGATTAGCATATGAGCTAATCAAGGTCATTCCCCACAGCACCTGTCTCACAAAAGGCAGCGGCTTGCAGGCAGAAAACGATGCGGCAGCCTAACACTTCTGGGGGCAAATGTCAGTTTTGAGCCAGTTGCATTTTGTAGTAATGAGCTACAACACCACATGATAAGTGAAGTGAGTGAGCAGAATTAGTGAAATTAATTAGTTGTGAACTCCCATAACACTGGAGGTCAGGTGTGTTTGTTTGTGTTTGTTGACAGAACTTTAGCGTTGCTGGCTTGCGATCACAGCTGAGCTCCGCTGGGCTTCAAGTGATGTGAAAAATGAATTGTGGTCCATCAATAAAGCCGGAGTGGAAAAAAATCACAAATACATTCTCAGCAGTACCTCAGATGTGACTTTTATTACACTACATCAATTATTTACCACATTATTGTATAGGAAAATATTATTAGTATTGAATAAAGAAAAAATGGAATTCAACTGGAATGATAAATGCTTCAGAAGTAATATAATATAATATAATAGTGATATAAGCATTTTTCAGATGCTTGTTGAGAAGACTATAAAGCACCCACACCCACTGCATCGTCCAATGAAACAATGACAAATAAACCTACAGTATGTCTCTGCAGTGTGGCACTAGCCAAGGGTGTCCATTGTGTTCTAATCTGTTTTGGGCTGTTGATGTCATTTTCAGCAATTTCCTCTTTGGCAGAGGGCAGCTTAACATTTGGCTCCTGCTCCCCTCAAATCTGTTGGTTTGACAGAGTGCCGACAAGCTCATCCCCGCACGTCTGACTGCATTCATGTACAGACAAGAGAGGCGAAGCCAGGCGCATTCACACAGGCATCCGAACGTACAGGCACAGACATAAACATACGTGGGTACGGGCAGATGGCCCAGTTCATAGGTCAGCCGTTTCAGACATTTTAGACTACAGATACACATTCACGTCTGAACACATGAGCAAGCATACATTCACACAGGTGCAGATCAAACCGCATGGGCATACACACAAACACTCCATGCAGTTGAGCACTCAGTGCAGACAGGTTTTGTGTGAGTGGCCCACTAGAAAAACTTAAAATTTTATACTGTATTTAAAGAGGTAAATGTGTTTTTGAGCTGTAAACTAAATGATAAATGACTGTACTGTAAATTTGAGGGTTTACCTTTAAAATATGCCTCCGTTTGGTCTCATGTGAAGTCCCATTCAGCAGAAACTGGTGCTGATATAGGACGGCTGAAATCAATCACAACACTAGCACGATTAGTCCACCGAATTTTAGAAAGTGATATCATCATATTGTCACAACACAATCCCATAGACAGTCAATAAACAATAATTAACTACTACTACATCAGCCCGGAGGTGTCACAGATGGACACACACAGAAGGAGCTGAGGAATGGAGGACTGCTTGAAGCCCAGAATCTCTGGACATCTGGCCCAAACAGGACTCACATACAGTACACATACAGATGCACATGAATACACAGTTATAAACAATAAATGAAAACATACATACACACAGGAGCTGAGGGGATGAAGGGGCACCGAGTGATGTTTTGAACTGGTGGTGGTGCAGACAACACTGAAGTGAACCCATCTCTATCTGACACGAAATCACACAGACATCATCCTCCAAAACATTTAACAGCTATCTGCAAGAACCATTATCACTTCACATACCCTTGAGTTTTGGGCACATTATCATTAGGCACACATGCAGACACACACTTGAAGACATCACCTTTATAAATATACAGATTATCCCCGAGTCCAAGTGCTGAGCGGAAGCCGACAGGCGGCATGACACATGGACTCACGCACAAACTGTTTACAGCCTTGCCGTCACAGGCTGACTCTGAGCTTGAACACACCACCAGCAGCTTAAAAAATGGATGAGGAAACACATCACCACCTACAGCTATTTATTTCTCTAGAGGGGCAGTGACCGTTTCTGAGCTCAGTGGACACAATGACAGACGACCAAGCTGACCTCTGCTCCGCAAACATATCACCCTGTGAGAATATTAGGTTTACTTTGTGGACACATGTTCAGCTTTTAAAGTATATCCTGCCAATGGAACATTTTTGCTCTTATTTTGTAGGCCTCCAGAGAGGTATCTTGGACTCCAAACCTAACTGTGAAAATGCCAAAAAATGTCTCGTTTGTATTGGATTCTTGCTTTCAAATGGCACTTTACTGTGCACCCAACTCAATGAAGGAACTACAGTACAAAGCATTTTGGATGAACTGAAGCCATTTAAGTCTCCATCTGTCATTGTTTGGGCACGGCCAAGTGTGTGTGTGTTTTTAGCTTCACATATGTTTTAGCTAAATGCTTATTAAGAGGCTTTGGGGCTTGGGATCCAGTTCTTGAGATGTGGGATTTTAAAATGTGAAAAAACTCAGCCTTCAGCAGTGTGTGTGTGTGTGTGTGTGTGATACTTGTATGAATGGAGTTACTAACATTTATGGAAGACAATCAAATCTGATTTTATCCCTTTCTGTTCCTCTCTCAGCCCTCCTACAAAGCATGCACACTCTTTCAGTTAAAAACAATTATAATGTAAACTTTCCTGTTTCAGTTGGACTCAATTATTCATTATCTGTCTCTTTGGTGTTAAGGGAGGACTACTGGAGGACAATAAAAACACATTTCTCATTCAAAAATGATCACTGCATGCATTCATGATATAAAAAATTCATCTTACACTTCTGGGGTCTGCGACAAGAAAAATGTTTGGATGATAAAGCCAAACTATGTAATAGTGTAGTGTATTACTATGTGACAATAAGAGAGTAGAGTCAGGCCAAGAATGCCATGATACACTGCTCTACCATTTAGCTCATCTTTCTCCTATTTCCTCTTTGTATTACTTTATTTCCTGATGACTTTAACTGAGTACACCGGTTAAATAAGCCTACACCAATCACTGCAAACATACAAGAGGGCAGATGTCAGAGTCATGGGACAACAATCATTTTTAATCGTGGACAAAATAACACATTTTATAATAAACCTATTTTGTCCCTCATGCCATTAACACTTCACCCTTCACTAATCACATAAAAGACACTACAGCAGACAGAGGCTCTAGTTATATTTCCCGATTGAGCTGATACTTACCGTATTTTGTAGTTACACGTTGTGCTGTGCTGTGTGTACTCTCCTAATGCAGTGCCTGGGATTAAATGGTTGTTTGACAGAAATGAACATTTATATGTGTAGGTTTTAAATTAGAGATTAACAAAATTAGTCAATATTAATCAACCTAACCTCTATGTGCTGTGGAAAAATGCATACTGTTACAAATACTGGCATAGGATGCACCTGCACCTCTGCAACCTGTTACCCAGTGTTCCCTGGGGCAGAAGAGCCATTACCCATCATCCCCCAGGGCCTTTTCACCATCTCCAGGCAGGTTTTCTCTCCTGAGACGTGCAATCTGCTCATTTATCTAGCTACACAAGCTGAGACGTGTATAGTGAAACAAATACAGCTGGAAACACCTGTGTGTAAACTAGCAGGGTCAATTCAAAGTGACATCATTTTAACCTTTATTTATTAAAGGGGGGGTTGCATGCATGTTTTTTTTTTTTTTTCCCCGCACAGCAGTTGCAGGGTGAGAGTGTTTTACTCATCAGCTGTGTGAGTGAGTGCCATGTTTAGACATGATAAAAACAGTGCCCTTCCTGCTACATATTTATAGTTACATGACTTCACACCGGGCAACCTCAATCACATACGGTTTACCCACCGAGGAGTGTGTTCTCCCTTGTGCTTTGTGTAATCTCACATCTAAAAACTCAAGTATCCCAATTTAAGACAACTCAATTTTATCTGTATCCATGCTGAGGTTTTACAGATTACTGGTTCTGTTTGATAATTGTTAAATACTCTGATTATTAACACCAAGAACAAGAGCCATTGAAAGGAAATTTCTTTTCAGATGGAAATAAGCATTTTGCATAATGGAAATGGAAGTTTTGTTAGTGTAGTGCAGGTTGACAGAAACTGGTTGCTGAAGTTTAGTTTTTAGTTAAGTCACATTTGTTTAACCAGAAACAGAAGTCTCGCTCTGAAATCACACGAGAGGCGAGTTGCTGCAGGAAGACGACGGTGTTTCACTTTAACAAAAAGGTCTGTCTCTGTAGGGATCCTTTCCATAATGTTGCCAGACACTTAGAATAACAATCTGAGCCTGTCAGTGGCAAAAACAAGCACTTTGATTGGACGTACTTTGACGGGCACAGTTTCCCACAAGGATTACGTTGCAGCCTGTTTCGCGGCTGCCGGCTGAGGTGATCTACTGGACCAATTCCAAAAATTTTTGTACCCATTAGTCATTTATGTCGCAAAGTATGTACAGATAGAGCAGAGGTCTAAAAATACCAGAATTACTTAAAAAGGAATAATAGGAGCTACTGTACTGTTAACTTTTGAACTTCACCTCTGCCTCCATCCTTGTTCATTTAGAGCTCTCCTGTCGGCCTCTAAGTGCAGCCCAGAATGCTTTCGCCACAATTATTGTAGTCTTAAAATGTCAACTTCCCACTTTGTTTCCAGTAAAAAAAAAAAAAAAAAAACGGGAACAGAAAATGACAATACGATGTCTGCAAGACAGTATGACACATGTGCCTTAATGCACCTGTGTGTATGTGAGCTGCATATGAAATTCACAAATGACGAAGCAGAGTATTCCAAATATATTTATTACAGTATATATATATATATATATATATATATATATGCGCACACACCTGCTGTTTCTCCCAACATGGAGACATTACAAAACAAATCAACATGGTCTTAAACGTTTACATCCGGATTTACTAAAATATCAGTAAAGGATATATTCTGGCATGATGGAGGCGTACATGAGTTAGACCCATATCATGCCGTTCTTCATACTCAGACCATATCCTGGATGGCGGCTGAATGTAGATCAGACAGCATATATTTGGGTGTTGGATGAATATTTTAGTTTAGTACATTGGCAGTTTATTCATCTTTGTGCTGGGTTAGGGTTAGGAGCTGGGAGATGAATTGACATAATGATATGAGACTTGAAGTTGTCTGAGAATATGGTGATTGCAATTCTCTGTTACAGCTTAAATTCTAATTTATTCTTTCTCAAACTGCAATACAAAACAGTGACACAATTTTATCAGTTTTAGTGCTTTTACCCACTTACCCACTATATGACCTATCCCTAGATTAGCTGAAATACTGCAAAAGCCTTAACTGTTATATCCATATATATCATATATATATCATATTTTAATAATAAGTAATAATATTACTTTTGAAGAAAGTAACATTGAATTGAATTACATTGTTTGAGTAACAAGCCCACCATCGCTTCTTATTAATCTACAGAAAACCTGTCAGAAAGGCAGAACTATCTGTCATAAGCTGCAATATTTTCTGCCATCCAGGCTCAGAGCACTTAAACCAAGCAACGCTGACACTGCTGGGAATGCACAGCTCGACTGTCCCAGTGGAGGTGCAGCCTTGATGCTCTTCTCTCGCTGCTCGAGTCTCTCACCCGCCAAGTGAATCCAACCACCGTCCTAATAAGTAGGAGGAAGAGCAAAGGTGTCTGGGAAAGATGTGTTGCTCCCACAGACGACATGAGGAGAAGAGCTACGCCTTACATGCTAATCAACTAATCATGTCCTGAGCTGCCGAACTAGAATCTGGATTATCAAAAATGTCAGAAATTAGGCTGTTGATGAAGCCACTGCCAGGTTTAACTTTAACACCGTAAACCTTCCCAAGTGCTTCCAGATGGTTACACAGATCAAAGCCATTGATATCTATAATAATGATCAAAGATCAATGTACATATACGAAGCACTTACAGTAAATGTGAAGGGGAATGTCTAGACACTTAGTGTAAAGGAAGTGATTCTGGCAGTTTTTGGCTGATCTTGAGGGTCAAGCCAATAAAATTCAAGATCCAGATTGAAGCTAAATGAAAAGAGGGAGAAAGAGTTCATGGACTAATAAAGCTGTCTAGCGAAAGGAAGCTTTGGAACTCAAAGAGGATGGGAAAAGAAACATTGAACCCTACTTTCTTTATTATTTTTTGCTGTTGAGATCAGCACTCACTCTATTCATCCTACCTCTCTTTCTCTCTCCATCATCTATCAGCATCCTGAAATATCTTTGGCTTTGTTGCGTCGTTGGAAGCGTGTGTCGGCAGGGTCAAAACCTTGCTCATGGGCACCGAACAGAGCCCAGCTGGGAGTCTTGGCTATGTAGTCCAAGGCTGAGAAGCTCTGCTGTCCCCCACTCTCCTCGTGAGTCTGGACCAGCTCCTGGAAACGCTCGTAGTCGATCCATGTCCACCACTCGCCATCCACCTTGAACTGAAAGCACACACAAAGAAGGGAGGGAGAAACAAGGCGGTAGATGAGCAAGCAGCAGAAATCCAAGCGGCGTTTGTGGATCTATATGTGGAAACCTGCAGGCTTCTGAAAGCCATTTATTAAGACTTTTGAAGACATCTGTAATGATACCTGTAATTCATTAAAGATCCCCTCCAGGCATGTATTAAAACATATATACAAATAGTCTCCTTGGAACAATAATGTGTGTCTGGTGTCTGATATGTTTTCTGTAAAAAAAAACAAAAAACACTTAGACACTTAAACACTGCTCCTTCGAGTTCATTAAAAAATTCCACAACCTATGAATATGCAAATCTTGTTCATTTCTAAAGTTTTCCTGCTGGACACAAGATGTCTCATACTTCACTGTGAAGTCCATTCTCAGTGTATGTCCACTGGCAGCATCAAGTTTCTACATCACACTTGTATAAGTTGCAAATTGGACCAGGATTGGCTGCCAAACTATTTGTGATGTCACAAATCATGCTCGTAGGCCTGCCCCTTAAAACCTGATTTTCAATGAGCACATAGAAACTCTGCACATACATCATTCTGCACAGTGAAGCTCATACAATCAACTGTAGGAACATGAAGAAAAACATTTCTTTGAGTGGAAACCAAGAATAAAGAAACCAAGAAAAATCTTAATTTTTAAAAGCCATAACCAATCCAACTGGAGGTGCCAGTAATGTAACATCAAGTAAGAAAACGGAAAGATGGGAAAATGAGATCCTTAGCACTGTATTTAAAACATTTTGCAGCATGACATTTAGATAATATAAGTTGACAAACTTTGGAAGGACCTGCACATAAACTGTAAATCAAAAGCTAATAAAGAATATCAAACTTTATTCATACAGCACATTTCAAACAAATGTATGCACAGCAATATGCTCAGATACAGAAAGAGAAATAAATGGGCAGCCACTGAAGTAACACTCATGTAGAAAAGGGTTGCATATTCTGAATTTTAAGACCTTACAGATGTGATCAAAAAAGACTAACCTCTTGCTCCACATCTGTCACTTGCCTCCAACCTTCTCCTTACATCTCTCCTTTTATCAATCAATGTTTCTTACTCCTTCACCCAATTGGACATTCATCTTACTAAAGAGGAAAAAGACGGAAATAAATGGACAGAAGGAGAACAGGGAGACGACAAGTGTGTGTGTGTGTTTCTCTTTATGAGAGGCACACTACCAGAGAGAGAGAGAGAGCAGCTTGAGTGTTTGACAGTGAGGAAAAAGCCTCTAACATCATTCTGCCTCTCTAATCCTGCTTGTTTTCCCAAACCAGTGCAGGGGGTGAAGAGTGTGACCTCTACTTTCCCAGCATGCAACAGTGCTTTCCAGTTGATACAATACCATGTTACCCTTGTTGTCTGTAAAGGTGGGAAGAAAGAGAGCCAGCAAAGTAGGTATTGCATACAGCACAGCCTTTCCTCTGAAGCGTATTGCTGTTTACGGCAGCGTGTAGCAAAGTGTGTTCTTTAAAATGCTCCTTGATGACTTGAACTCACTTGTGGGTATTGTTTGGAGGTTTTTGATAAGCTGTAACTGGATGCAAAAAGTTGTCACTGGGGACGACTGTTGTGCTTTAGCTCTCAGCATATAGAATTTAAAAGCCCTTTCAGGTTCCTGGCTGGTTTGACCGGACCCCCGTATGTGCACTGGGACTTGCTTCTTTGAAATTCTCAGACTTACACCAAACTGCTTCTACTACTGTAATTCACACAACAGGAGGGAAAAAGAGCTAGCATTACATCACTGACTTTCTTAGAAAAAAACGCAACTCAAAATGACACAAAATGTACTCATGAAGGACTAACATTTATTTTCCAAGTTAAAGACTTTCCTGCTGGAGATGGCGGCCCACTGTGGGAGTAACGGCATTAAGCGTTTGAGCGTTAGCCTTTAGATGCCTTGTGCCTGCCTCAGCCATTAGAGAAATGCTACCTGCTGCATTGCTAATGAGGCCTGAGAAAGGGGGGGCAATGAAAGCAGCGCCTATTGGGAGTTAATGTTTCTAGTAATGAGAAGGGATGATATTTGTTCAGCCGGCATCTATGCAAACAATTTCAGTCTCTAAGCAACAAAGCAAAGCAAAGCTGTCTGAGACGAGAACAAGACGGCCTGTTGTTTTTACTAACAGCGTCTCTGCTGAGGATCACTGAGGATGCTGAGGACAGGTTCTTCACTGAGCACCACAGGAGGTGCCTTCATGTATGAGCACAAGCCAATGAAATATACAGTTCTTTCACAGACACATTCACAGAGAGCTAATGGAAGACCATAACATCTTATCTGTCTGCAAGAAATTAAACTGCATGCATCTCCTGTGCTTTAGAGAAAACAAAATTGTGCCCAAAAGGGAAAAATTCCTATTTACATATATATGTGTTGTTTTTTTTTTTGTTTAGTGATGGGACACCCTGCCTGTGCACACACTCGTCAGAGAGCCGTTGTTGTATGCATAAAAAGAGACATTTATTGCATACAGCCAGTCAAATAATTTTGACTTGAACTGCAACACAGATCATTTTTCAAGCCAATGTCGTCTTCTTATCTATAGTCAAGGACACATATTTTGTGTTACACACTGGCTTACTGAACCAACCTTCCTGCCATGTTGTACAGATGTGTGTGTCATGTAGCAGTTCATTATATTTGATGTACTTGCATGATTCTTGCAATTTTTGTGTTGTACCCACATGAATTCACTTATTGCAAGTCGGGTTGGGTAAAAGCGGCAGCTAAATAAATGCAATGTAATGTATGCCATCTAGTTGTAATGACGGGGAGACTTTCTGACAGCTACAATATCTCCCACTTGGTGAAAAGAACTACAGAACTGCCAGCAAAGTGGTTGGCTGCAAAACCACCATTGGCAGTGGTTACATCTAAATAAAATCAACTATCAACACTAACACAATCGATTCAACCAGTTGAGAAGGAGCTACAGCATACACTGGTTTCACTTGTCAACAAACCACCATAACTACTGAACAAAAACAACAAATTTAGGCTTAATATTTGTTCTGTACAGTAATAAGAAATATTAATACACTTGATTGTTTGAATGCAAAAAGGGATGACTTCCCTTGAAGACAACAGGTTTGTGTCTTAACTGTGTTGTTTTCATTACAATGTCCTCTGAGAGACTGAGATGGATGGAAGAGGATGGAGAATAACAGGAAAAAAAGATGGGGGGAAGGAGAGACTAAAGAGGGGAGATGAAAGAGAGAAAAAGCTCGGAGAGAAAGTAGAACGAAGTGTGAGAGATGCAGAAAAAGAGAGAAATGCCAATCAATGGGAAGGACCCGGGGATTGAAAAGGAACTAATGATGAGGCGGTGCCAAGAGGATCCATTGCTACTTGCTGCTAAAGAGTGATATCTCTCACACACACACACACACACACACACACACACACACACACACACAGAGGAGAGAGAGAGCTCTGATGTTTTTTAAAGGACTACATCAAACTGTGAGATCATCCAACTGGAACTAGAAGATCTGAGGACTGCACAATAAGCATGCAGACACACGTACGCAAAATGAGACTGATGTTTTTTCCTGTGATGCGTATTAAACTCTGCTGCTGTAACTTAACATTAAAACTTGGTGGACTTCATATTCTGACTGTGCTGCACAAAGACATTCAGGACGCTGAAGACACTTAACAGAAAAACCCCAGACTCTCTGTTCCCCGGAATGAACCGAAAAATGCCTCCAGGTCGAAAATTCTGCTGGATTATTGACGACTGCCCAAAAATGAAAAGTAAGTAATTCAACACAAGTTGTCAAATTAAAAAAAGGAAAACCACAACTGGAGGTACAGTGTGTGTGTTTGAAACTGGAACTCCTCTGCTCTGGTTCATCTTGAAAAAGCCATTATAGATGCTTAAAAAGCCTCAAAAGACACAGTGAGTGCAAAATGCTGTTCATCATTCTCACAGTGGCTCAGCCAGAGCTATTAGTTAACAGGCAGATAGATCTGAGCATCAGGCACTAACACCGCAATGTGAGTGACTGAAAGCAGGAAGTGGAAAGAGATGAAGAGAATGTGTGCGTGTGAGAGTGTGTATATTACTGTCAGTATAGACAGCAGCAGGCGAGGAGGTGCAAATGGATTAAGGTGTCTAAAGCAGTGGCACAAATGGCCACCGTTATAGTTTTGTTGGTGAGAGAAATGATAGAGATATATATATATAAAAAACAAAAAAAGAGACTGAAGAGGAAAGCAGGGGGAAGGTGGAAATCAATTCAATCAAATACTGATTGTGTCCTTGCTGGAGGAAGGAAGGAATTAAGTGAACTGGCTTTTTAACACCACCAAGGTGTCCAGAACTGCATTTCTAAATTGCATTTTAGAATGAACACCTTACAGAACATACATGCATCTGTATGCCTGTACTATATGCTAACGTTGGCATGCTAACATGCTCATAATGACAATGATAACATGCTGATCTTAAGCAAGTATAATGTTTACCATGTTCACCATCTTAGTTTAAAATACTGATTAGCACAAAACATCATGACAAATCTTGAGACATACAATGTATACAGTACACTGTTCCCAGCAAGAACCGCATTCATTCAAGCCTGTATTCAAATCATAAGGAGTTGTGCATTCTAAACTTTAAACTCATAAATCATGATTTGTTCCATTTTGTACTACTGTAAACATTTCCACATTTTTAGATTTTGGACAGAAGGCAATAGTCAGTCAATTTTCCAACTTGCAACATATATGTGCTTAGACATCATTTAACACCAAATATATGTATTTTTTGTTGTCAAAATATTATACATTTTTTAGTAGTTTATTACATAACACTAAGCAAAATGAAAATTCAGATGCAGATTTCTTGAACAACTTCTTTCTGTCCCAGCCATCACATAACACCTGCAACTTCATAAGAGTTGTGCTGCAAACATCCTGTTTGAACTAGATCTTGAATTACAGAAGCAAGTCACTACTGAACAGTGGTTTCTTGTGACTTTAAAACCAGTAATTGTTTTCCTTTCCTGAAGGGTAACTTGCGTAGCATTTTATGGTGCAGTAGAAAACTTGTGGAATAAAAAATAAACATCATGTGCCTTCTTCCTCTCTCCTGTTATCCATCCAGTCCTTGACGGCCCAGAAAGAGCCTACAGACGCCACAGAAGTAAATAAATCTGTAAGCAGTCCCATGAAAACAAGGAGGTTTGGGAGTTTATGTGCTTAAATAAACTGTGACACATCGAGCACACCGTTTATGTTTGTGTGTGTGATAGGGAGGTGTGGGTGCCTAGCTGGCTGGCTTGAATTTCTACTCTGTCAGAGAGAGCCAAGGTGGCAATTAATCATCATTCATTAATTATTGACGGACAGTTGCCTTGGCAGAACCCACCACTGACTGATACTTTCTGGGGCGGGTGAGCCAGAATAAACCCCTCTGATGGCTGCATATTTCGAAAGGAAAGCAGACAGGTGACTACATTATATAAATAATAAAACAACACTAAATCAAAACACCAATTTAAAAACTTGGACCCCGCAGTGAGCTTCTGAGCTGTCTGGAAAACTACTTTGAATAAAAATGGAGATAAAGGATCTGTGTGTTTATGTCTGAAAAGAACTGCTGCAGGACCACAACAGATGCAAAGAGGATCACTGGGTACACATTATTCATTATTATGTGTGACGGGATGCTAATGCAGTATCCACTGTCTGGGTCCACTGATAACACTGATAACTTGGAAATGCTAATGTGCAAAACAGCAGTAGCCAGTTAGCTGCACCTAATTAATATCCAGCAGATTGTTGCACCTAATGAACATGTATGTGCCAGTAAATTGTGTGTGTACAGTCTACATTATAACTTTTTACTTTAAACTGAGCAATTTCGGGTTCGCCTTAATGAGTAGAGGGTAAAGGGACCACTAACCGACTGTTATATTATCCCTGAAAGTATGAATTTATCCGGCTATGGCCAATAACTCGTTCCCTAAAAATATATTTCTTGAGATTGAATTAATGATCCAGCCAAATTTGATGCTGCAAACTTACCTGATAGCAAGAGTAAAAACAAGTTTTCACAAATCAAAGAAAAAGCAATCATATACAGCAAAGTATGGGTATTCCTTTAGAGTTTGTCTCCCGAACTTAACACAATCACAGACATGATTACTGCAAGTGTAGTACTTGCAAGCAACATTGATTACATCAAATGCTTAAACCTTTTATATCAACACTAGGGCTGCAACGTGCTGGTATATTTTCTCGCTTAATCATTAGGTCTATAAAATGTGAGAAAATAGTGAAAATGCCTGTCACTATGTAACAGAGTCCAATATGACAACTTCAATAATCTAAAGTTCAAAGATATTCAAATTACTAGCATAGAGGACTAAGCAAATCAGAAAATAGTCCCATTTGAGAAGCTGGCACCAATGAATTCTTGACACTTAAAAAAATAAAAATAAAAGAGAGGATCAATCAAAATAGTGGATGATTAATTTTCTGTTGATTGAATAATTGATTAGTCTATGCTCCTTACACTGCCAAGTTGGAAAACCCACCTTAAACATACCATCTAAGCTTAGCAAGCTTAGAGGTAAGCTAGCTCAGATGGTAGATTGATTCCTCATCAGCTCAGTGTTCTACATTTTATGCTGCTGATGACAAAATAGAAACGTCTTGCAATTGAATAAACTACTGCACGATGCCACAGAATATTTATGGAGGACTTAACACCCAATATTTAAGTTCTACAAATGTGTTTGGACTATTTCAGTTTCAGCCATAATTTGAGGGCTCACTATGTTAAATTGGAACAGGCTGCAGATATGGTATGTTAAGTTATGTGTGACCCTCTGAGGCCGAGTTCTTACCTTGCTGTGTGCGATGAGCAAACAGTTGGAGTGCTCGTGTTCGCAGGCGATCTCATACTGAGGCAACATGTCAGCCAGTTGCTGGACGAAGGCGACCACTTCCTGGTGCCAGGGGACGTTAGCCATGGTCAGACTGCTGGCAGAGCTTTCCCCACAGTACGTCACTCCCTGCACACACAAAAGCACACGATCAGAAACAAAGCACAGAAAAGACCAGGATCTACAATTCATTAACTCATAGAAAAGAGCAACTCCGCAACAACACCAACATGAAAACATCCTACTATATACTTTGTTTCCACACAAAGGCCTGACCTTTACTGGATCGTTGGGGCTGATAACAACATACATTGCTACTTGAGTGATAAATCTAAACATGACATACCGATATACAAACTTTTTCCAAGAAACTCTTTGAATAGCATTATTTGTATTATTATTTGTACTGAGGGAGGATACTTAAGTTGATTTTGTTAATTAACTTTTAGTATCAAATATGGCAGCAACAGTAAACATAATAGCACATTTTGGAATCAAACCTAATTGAAAAAACAAATGCAACAACAATATATCAGTCTTGATGCTTCGGTCCAGTGAATGACAGCAAGTAATATTGCACTTAACTGCTCTTGAAGGCTTGGTGGTGGTGGTCAATAACAGTTCATGCTGAAATAGTTAAGGATGGTGATTATTTGAGCAACAATCTGACATAACCTGCCATAAATAATTACGGAGGGCTAGAAACGAGGCATCTGGTACTGCAGCATGATGGTGGGGTGAAAGGTTGACAGATTAGCAGATCAAATGCAAGATTTTGCTAAATGAAATCATCAGATCAGGTCAACAAAAGTTTTCATGTGAACAAAGTAATTCAAATAAAGAATTTATAGAGCTACCTCTACCTGGAGTCTAAGATTGACAAAAAAAGCTTCATACACAGCGACAACTGCTGATTATCACCGGTAAAACTTGGGAGCTGACATATAATTTGCCATTCAGTGGGTGAGAGAAATGGAGTGGGAAGTGAAAAACCATCTGGCCTTGGCCACAAAAATCAATCAAAACAGCAGGCTGAACTCTGATCAATAGTGGCACATGTGCACTGTAGTTACAAGTGATGAGGAGGGAGAGGCACTGAGGGGACAACAGCAGCCCCATATGGCAGAGACAAACTATTAACGAGTTGGGCTGAGCGCAGCAAGGTGTGACGCAGCCATGAAGGGAGTGCATCCTAAACATAGATTCATAGAGTATTTGGACTTCTAAGTTTCAGTCCCTGCAGAATCGTATGGGTCAAACTGTTGTGTAGTGTAATGTTTATTGCTGCCATCATAGACCAAGGCTCTTAAACCCAGAGTGACGTT
The DNA here is from genome assembly GCA_002120245.1 of Maccullochella peelii. Taxonomy (NCBI): domain Eukaryota; kingdom Metazoa; phylum Chordata; class Actinopteri; order Centrarchiformes; family Percichthyidae; genus Maccullochella; species Maccullochella peelii. Next base: position 102,300 of record LKNJ01001432.1, read on the forward strand.
GTTCATAAATTACTCTCATCGGCGTACCTCTTGAATTACACGGCAAAAATATTTTAGATGTAGCACATAACACAACTGATTTAGAGTCTGCATTTCATTTTTCAGTATTTCTGTGAGCATCACCATTGAATCAGCCTCCTAAACCTGGAAGAAGAAACAAATATAAATTAAACGTGGGCTGAGGACACACACTTATTTGGAATAACAGCGCTATATAATACCAGAAAGGGGTTCTTACAGATGCATCACAGCATTTTTGTCTTTAATCGGTTCAGTTATGAGAGAGACAGCAAAGTTTGGGTAAAAGGCATGTACCTTCACAAACACAGCCGCAAGATGATCCCTGAAACTTTTTCACCAAAAATGTTTTTGTAAGGTAAAACCAAGAATGTACAGTATACCTTATAGTTCTCCACAAACTAAAAAGCTTGATAGTCGTATCACTTTGCCACAGAGAGCTCTTAAATTCATGAAATGTAAAACACCAAACTAGTAAATACATTTTTAAGAATTACACTGAAGTGTCAGTATATGTGTGAGTTTGTTCATGTATAATGCTTTTGGCAATATGTATGGCTTTGTTGAATTATAGTAAGGGTTCTTAAGGCTGCCCTACATGATAGTAATATGGTGTGTGCTTGTAGACCAGGCAGCATTGCAGTTGTTTTCTAACTGCAGTGCCAAAGTCATACACACGTACAATGTTTCTTGGGATTCTTAGTTAAACTGTGCTACCACATTCCTTTGGTGCAAACATGCTGAATTTAAATCAGTCAAAATATTTTACTCACTTTCATTTCTTACCAAGATTCAATCTTTATGCACACAAACGCATGCACGCACACACACACACACACACACCACCTGTGTGTCAGTGTGCTGTAGTAGAGCCAAAGACAGCAGCTGTGGTGCTACTGTAATTCTCTGATCTGTTGGCCAGGAACACTGTCTGATCCTCACCCAGGTATCTCATGGAAGAAAAACAAGAGTAACCTGTCTGTGTGTCTCATTTCTGCCTTTCTGTTAACTGTATAATCTCCAAAAGCAGCACCAAACCAAAAGCTGTGCACTGTTAATATAAAGATATCTGCAGAAGCCCATTGTTCAAACCAGCCATTCATAATCAACCCCTGCTGTACAGCTTTATGCCTCACATACTGTATCACATTCCTGTGAAGACTTGCTACTCTCAAAAACTTGAGAGCCACAATTCAGTTATTTGCAACAATTATTTGAATAACTTTTCTTAAATATTCCGGTTGTTGTACGTCTACTGCACAGAGAATCATAACTGGACCGGGCTGTGCAAGTTGGTGAGACCAGCCCAGAAGACTCACTGTGCAATTTTCCATCTTTGATTTTAAGATTTAATATGCAATATAAATTTTTAATTATTTTCTTAAACATTAAGCGGTGCTAAATTATGAAAATCTCAGTTGGTTAAAATTGTTTTACATCGTTTAGTTAGAGGCGATGAAAAAGCCCCTGCGGGTTCCCACCTCTCCCTGAGCACTATTCTGATCTCTATGACGATTAACAGTTCTGACCACTGAAAAAATGACATGCCCAGTGAAGATGTTTTCACCATTTCACAGGAGCTAGACATCAAAATTCCTCCAATCTGATGGCTGAGGACAATATCTTAAATCCAAAAAGCAGAATTTATACCCATGAAAGAAGTGGTTTGTCTAAGGAAACCAAAAACTCACTCCTCATTTTGGGGTATTTACATGCTGTCCTCTGTGACTCCTCTGACTACACAAGAAACATTCTTACAACTGATCTCTTTCTCCCATTGGCCCAGCTATTTTGAGAGGGCCATTCATCTAATCAAGCCTGTCCACTCAGCAGCCATAGGGGATCTCTGCCTCCGGTTGTGAACTGCAGCCATTTCTTCAGTAATTTAACAACATACGTCTTGTGGGGCTGCTTGCGAATTCATCGCACAAAGAAAAGTATCTTCAGGGGTTGAGTTTGGAGAGGGAGAAAGGGTGCAGCAAGGGGAAAGGCAGGGCAGGGGCAATGGACAGAATTGATGAGGGACCTTGGTGTTATCAGCCTTGCCTGGAGGCCCGCTGAATAAAGATCAACTATCCAGGACTCCAGTATAAATCACCAGGAATGGGCCAGGCAGGAGGAGGAAGCGATAGGAGGAGATGGGAAAAGATCTTTCAGATATGGGGGGGGGGGGGGGGGGGGGG
>LKNJ01001432.1:104526-134620 GCA_002120245.1 Maccullochella peelii
GGGGGGGGATGAACTGTAGAGAAAATGAGTCCCTCACCCATTCACAAATTATCTCCGTCTTTCACCTTCAATGGAAATCATAAATGCTGATCCTCAAGGCCCCCCTCGCTGTGTACTGTGTGCTCTCGCCCAATTCCTTCTCTCTCTTTTTGTAATCTATTTCCTTCCTGGGTGAGTGAGGGACCAGTGGCAGGTAAGTGCTACCGATGCAATGCTGAGACGATAAATCACACTGTGGACAACAATTGGACAGAGGATGGTAAATTGTGCAGGCAGAATGTGTTGCGCCGTATAAGATGATGGACTAATAATTAAGGGGTCAACAACAAAGATCTTGCTGCTGGCGACGGTGGACAGACACACACACACACACAAACACCTGTGCAATACATCATCTTTACAGATCCAGACTTCATATTGATCAAATGCATGCACAACACTCGTATGTCTATATATACACAGATGGGTGACAAATTAAAAGGCAAAACCTGAATAAATGAGGGGAAAAACATCTCTTCTGGGAGGGCTCACTGAATAGTTTGATGAGAATGAAAATAATGTGAATCGTGTGCTAAGGCCTTCGCAGTCATCAGATCTCAACCCAATTAAACACCTGTGGCAGATTTTGCAAAAGCGCTCTCCACCACCATCATTAAAATGAAAATAAGGGAATATGTTTTAGAAGAGTGGTATTCATCCCTCCAGTTCCAGAGACTTATGCCAAGATGCACAGAAGTTTCTGGTGGCCTATGGTGGCCCAACACCTTACTAAGACATTGTGTTTCCTTTTATTTATCACCCATCTGTATATAAGGAGGGAGGAGAAAAAAAAACAACCCACTCAAAACTGTGAAAAAAAATCTCCATGAGAAGACTTAAATCGTGTCACCATTATGATGGTAGTTAAGGCAATGGCAGAAAATACTGAACATTTTTTGTTGTCTTTTCAGATGTTTTTAATTTCGCACCGAATGGTCATTTTAATTCTTTGCTTTCTGGCCATGGACATAAAGCTTGCTTTCAACTCCAGCTAAATTTAAATACAGCAGATAGACTTTTAACTACACCAATAAAAGAAAGATCGCATATCCTCCATTTTAGCATTCCTGCATTAGCTCCCAGACTTGCAAGTTTTTACAATCTTGATAATTACTATAGAAACATCAGTTTTTCCCCACTTCCACTACTGATCGCCCTGTAATCTTTTAAAAACCTCTTTTCCCCTACAGTCCCTAGAATTAGACTAAAGACCAAAGGTGTCTGTGAATTTGCAGTTACAAACCCAAATACCTAGCATAACTCAACTTATATTCCTACCAAGCTGAGATTAATTTATTTTATAACTGCGCATTTGGTAATTGCTAAGTATATTCTTTAATGTGTCTAATCATAGTTATCATTCTTTTTTGTCTTCGAAACACTTTGTTACTCCCATTATATAGTATACTGTATATAAATATTAAAAAAATAGATCAATGTGAGCATTATTATTACTATTAAAGCCATTCCAGAGATCTGATGCGAACAGTCTCCCATCAGTCAGCAGTGAAGGTTAATTTTAGAGGTGGTGATATGATGGAATGGATATGATATGACTCGCTCTATCATACTGTCACCAGTGCATCCTGGGACCAGCTAATTACTGGGCTCAGGATGCTGAAGTCGATCGTTTGCCCAAAGCTGAGCAGCCAGAGGGGTTCATCTGTTCAGTAACAGACGATACACTGCTCAGAGGCAGGAGGAAGGGAAGTGAGAGGGGGGCAGAGAGATAAGAGACAGACAGAAGAGATTATTTAGAGATGAAACACAAGAAAGAGAGTTGACCCTGACAGTGGCCCTTTACCTGTGCCAGTGAGGCTGGTTAAATAATTGATTGTCAGGATTAGGGGAAGATTTTTGTGTGATGTTCACTGTTCTGAAGGTCAGATTTTGAGGTAGTGAAACACTTAATACACTTTCAAAAGACATGGTGATTAATCATTAACAACTGTAGACCTGGGTATTGGTCAATGAAAGGTATGAAGCAAGAAAATGAAATACATTACAATACACTGTCACAGCCTCTACCAGCTGATCATATGTGGTTGTGAGGGAGAAACACTGAAACTAACGTTGTCAGTGTTCTCTCAATTATTTTTCGACTAATCATTTAGTCTATGAAATGTCAGAAAACTGTGAAAAAAGGTTAAGTCAGACCAACAGTCCAAACCCCAGAGATGTTCAGATTCAGACAACTTTATTGATCCCAAGAAGGGCAATTCATTAGCAGCTTACCCCGTCCATATACACAACTCCAAATCTCACAGGACAAGTGGTTATATGTCAAGGGTCACAGAAGAAAACAGCGAGCAGCAGCAGGTAAAACATTCTGTTCATTTCACAATGATGTAAAAACAAGGCAGCAGCATCTTTAGATTGGAACCAGATAACGTTTGATTTGGAAATTACTTGCAATTAATTGATTATTCCAATTGTTGTTTACTCTATTGATCGACAACGGAGGTGACGTTCATAGAAGTTTTTTTGTGTGTGTGCACGCTTATTGGTACCCATCTTTGTTCCCTCTACAGCATAAGAAAAATGCCAAGAATTGATGTTTTGCGTTTGTTCTTTGCTTCTCTCTTTGTGTGATAAAAGGAAGCAGTGCATGAACAAAGCGGAAAAATGTGAGTGGAGATTAATTATATTAACATCTCAGTTCCCGTGTAAAGTCTGTGTGTACTCGCCACATTTGATGGGTTTCTCTGATTAACTGTCCAATCCAATGCTCCCTGCTGTCTTGTTAGTGTTGTGCTCTCTCTGATATAACAAAATGCCATGTAGTGGTGGATCAATACACACTCCTACGAGAAATCTTTAATCGAAAAGCCAGCCATGTCTCAGAGGACAACTTAGACTAAGAAGTGTGTGTTTTTCACCCATTAACAGCACACCATAAACCCCATCACGAAGCCAAGACTTGCTTGAAGCAAGTTGTTGATTACTTAAGTAGCAATAAAACATAAGATGTAAGTAGGCTAGATTAGCTTAATGTAGAGGAAAGGAGGAGAGAAGATAGAGATGGGGAGCCTTTAATTGTCACACAGCTGGTCGAATTCATTTTTGTGCAGATGGCAAAAAATGGCATTGACATTTACAGCACATGACAAATTTGAGTGCAAGAGCAGATTTGAACACAATGAACAGAATCGAACGAGACAGAGAGAAAAAGATAGAAGGAAGTGGGGACTATAGAATAAAGGGTAATGCAATTAATATGGTAAGAGAATTACTAAGGGAAAACAAACTCTTTAGAAAAAGTGAACTGGATGTACTTCAGGCCTGACGAATTCCTCTGTCTGATGGCTGTCTGCACAATGCTCTGTGTTTCTGAGCCTACATACTGTATGATTTCTATGGGTTTTAAGCTTGTATCCAAACAGATAACTCAGTGAGCCTGGCTGCATCCTGCTGCCCCCTAGCAGTACTGTAAAATACCACAGTCTAAAAAGAGGCTCAGAAAGCGCAAAGACAGAGGCTGAATTAGCATGTCAGACTGGCGACATCAAGTGTGCTTTGCAACACCAGTCTTGCAAGTCTTTCTCCGTTATGGTAATTAATTTTTAGTTACCCCTTAGTGTTCTCAACAGGCCTGAAATTATTGCTCTTAACAAACCTGAATAACCCAACCAGTTCCTAAACAAGCCCATCAGTTTCAGTGTGCCCATCCCAACCTCAAAATCACAATAGCATCAAGACATGCTTTTAAATGACATTTTATTGCCAGCTTGCCTCTCGCTTACTGCAACTCATCGCAGCATTATCCAGCAAAAGACTGCATTAGCCAGTCAAATAGAACAGGGTCCTGTAAGGCTCAGTTTAGGTTACAGATGTCCTGTGTCACCAGTGTCTGTGCCAGAAACTAACGTGACAGTTGCCCAACCCGAGCACCAAATCACAACAGAAAAGAATAAATAAATAAATAAACCTACATCTGGATTTATGCTTCTCCAGGCTGCATGTAGGCAAACCTCTGCGTAGGTTCGCAAGGTCGTTTATCGGCGTAATTCCATCTTGAACTGTCACATACCGTTTTCTATTGTGCGTGTGGGTCATGAATGGGTGCAAAGATATTTCACTGGATGACAATGGACGGAAAGTGACAAGAAAAAAAACACAGTCCGTCTCTGTAAACACAGGAAGCACTAGGGGGATGATTGATGGGAGGAGTGTGAGCTTGTTAGTTTTAATATGGGAATATACTGCCAGGCCAGCAAGATTCCCAAAAACACCATATGCTTCCACCCCCCGACTGCAGGAACTCCTCATTACAGCACTGGCTCCCTCATCTCATTATTTTGAATGGAAAAATTGTATACTGCTGCAGTTTTCTGACAGTGCTAAAAGTTATTTTAGTATTTTAGTAGTAAAAGTTATATGAATGTAGCTGTCACTCTGTTTGCACTGTGATCAACAAATTGATGTGTTTGGTTTGTGGCACATGAACGCAGCTTTGGACATGACTTTAGTGACTGGAACATGACCGTGGTGACTGCATATTTCCAATGAAATATTAATGAAACAGTGGTATTATTCTCTCTCTCCCTCAGAGACTATTGCACTTCACCCAATGCTGATTGTTGACATTTGTTTATGACTTTATAAGACTATCAACAGTCCTGCCCCAGCTCCCGCTTAAATATGTTATCTAGAGCCACAGGATACCTGGAGAGAATGTACTTTGCCAGGTAGGAAGAGGGTTGAACAAGGCATAGTCTAGCTATCCTAACTCTAGAGCCTAACTGATGGCTGATATCAGTATTTGAGAGTTAAAGTATATAATCACCAATATTTGTTTTGTTTTAACATAAACACATAACATGAACAAAGTTTTTTTATTAGGATCCCTAAAATTTGGTTATTGGTATTGAAAAATAAACTTGTCAGTTCTCTCCGGTGGACAAACTATAAAATGGCAAGACTGTTTCAAAATTATTTCAAACATATCTGGCATTTCTGAACTGCAATTTCTTTATACTTACTGTACAGGCCAACATATAAGCTTATACTAGTATACAGATGGGTGAAAAAACTGAAAACGTAAATGAGTGAAGAAACATAACAAATGCAAACGCTTTCCATACAAGGCACAAGGAAATGGTTTGAGGAGTATGAAAATGGGTGAACTCCTGTGGAACATTTTGGACTGATGTGTTAAGACTCCACCACAATTATCCAAACACCAAATGAAAATTGTCTTCCATCTTGATGTTGTTTTTTTCCTTTAATTTGTCACTGACCTGTATCTGAGATAGGCTAATGTTGGCTGATAATATAGGCCACACTGATGTATCATTTGGACTCTACTGCTCTCCCTCATCACCCACTGTTAAGATGTCATTACGTAAGGCACTTAACCCAAATGCTCCTATCTGCTGCTGGCCGACACACAAGACTGTGCTTGTACTGGGTGTACCCAAGTGTGATTCTGTGTAATGTGAGCAGGCAGCCGAATACGACCATTCAGCTCTGTAAACCTAGCCTGGAAAACTGAAGGTTTAAGTAAGTAATATAATAGCTGAGAGCAGTGGGATCCCTGTGGAAACTGGCCAGCGGTAGAACTCTGTTACCAGGTAGTGCAGGAATGAGATGTGTTCTGGATTATGAATGAGAGTGTGTGGGCAAGTATTCCCATGTGGGGGCTCCATGAATGCTAACTTTGCCTTTATAGCAGGACGTTTAGGATGAGGGAAGCATGTAATGGGAGACACTAGGGGACATATGAGGTGTGTCTCAGTGTGTGTATTCATGCGTGTGTGGGGGTCAGGCAAGATGAGGCCCGACATATGAACAGTTCATCTTTTCAAACCAATTAGCTCGCACCGCTGCAGTGGAATGAAAATAGAAAACAACTGAATCTCAACTTAAGTTGACTTCAAAAGGTCAGGGCTCTCTCTTATCTCTGCTATCTGAGGTGGAGACAATTAATTGTGCTGGCCTAATTTTTACAGAGTCTAGACAACAGAGATAAACTGCACCAGGCAGCAAATTCAGGTAGTTTTTACTGTGAGGCGGCAGAATATATTATCAAAACAAAGAACAAAAGTTCCTGGTCTGACTATTTCCCTATTAGTTCAGTGTTTTATGCTGGCAACATAAACTAAAAAGGGGGACTTTAGAAGTGTACCATATGCAATAATAAAGAACAGCAAACTAAACAAGGAGATACAAAGCCCATATATCAACAGGCTTAGCAGCTATATAAGAAGAAATGCACTGCTGAGCCCTTTAATGCCCACAGCTCATTTAGACAAGCTCACAGCCACAAACAAATGAATAATCATACTACAGCATGATGAGAGCTGTGACATGGAACAGATAGAAACAATGAAATCATAATGCAGCAGTCACACCAGGCAGAGAAGCAAATATTGCACACCATTTTCAGATATGAAGCCACTACACGATACAGGTGCTTAAATTAGATGTTTGTGTTTTTGGAAAACACATAAACTGGCAAATAAGCTGAAGAAATGCATGTGTGAGGTGAAAATAGAAATTAATATAACATGATTTAAACAGAGGGCCAAAGTAGGAGGGTGACAGGCCCAAAGGTTTGAAAGGTGATGGAGATTAGAGCACAATGTATTTCAGTTAGACAGTGTTACTGTCAAACCCTCTCACTGTAATTTACAAAAACTTCAAATGTGTTGAAAATGGCTGTACATTACTAGCGGAGAGAAGGCCTTTTGTTATGCAGGTGCTGCCATGGGTGTGTTCTGTTTTGCACTTGATTCCCCTTTGATTCCCTATTTTCATGCGTCATGTCAGGCATGCCGCTTGCTCGCTGTCAAGTAATGCCCCAAATCCTTTTAGCACGTTACGAACCCTCTAGTTCGGGTGTAACCAAGACACTGCGCTCCAAAAACTTGTAGTATGATAAAGGAAAGGTGCAACTAGGGCAATATGCAAAAAAATCTAATTATTTTGGCAGATATTGTGAGTGTGATATGAGTCACAATTTTAGTGGGAATGGTAATTTTTGCATTTAATTTTCACTGAAAAAAAATTTAATAAAAGATGATTTTTTTTTTGCTGGGGTCTGTACCAAACAAGCACGTTCCCTCATGTCTGAAGAATATGATTTGTAGGCAGGGGCATCTCTGTAGCACCACAATGCGTCATATCTAATGATATGTTGTGACACCTTTATCAAAAAATTGCAGCTCCTGAGATTTGGATATTGCACTTGGCAATAATATATCAATTAATTGTTCAGCCCTAGGTGCAACACACTCTCCAGGCCAAAATAATCAAAGACTATCAGAATTAAATAAGTAAAAGGAGGTTTTAAACTCAGAGAGAGGGCTGGATCTACTACTGCGGCAGCAGCAGCAGTTACTACTACTAGTACTACTGCCCCTAATGAACAGAGACTCAGGTGAGTTTGTCACCATGACAACCATAGCTCAGACTGCCACCAGGTGCCCCTTCCCATATTATTAATACCATGTCCAGCAAATGACCAGGATAAGGTCCATGTGGTAGACAGCCCACCATTCCAGTGAATTATGACATTTATCTAGTGACATCTATATGGACACAAAGTCTAGCTACATAAGTCTCGCGGGGTGTTAGCATAGCAGCAGTGTTGGTGTTTGGCACAGACTAACTGTAGATGTTGTTAAGGCATGTCATTCTGATCAGTGTCTTTTTATTAGACAGTACATTTTCATCTGAGGGCAACTAACTATTTATCCAACACCACAATGACCCTTCTGCAACAGAGCTAAATATACAGGTTTGAACGTATCTGGCAAGTGTAAAAGCAACTAAGTCATCAAGTTAGCGCTGTCACCGACAATCTAACCAGATCAACGGCAAACTCACAAAGTAAATCCCTCACCAACAAAGGCACCCAGCAACTTCGTCACACTCATAGACCAGTTGAGTCATTTAGTGAGAAAGTCAATAATTCATAACGTTAGACAAACACAAATTCGCTTGCAAGCAGAAGGACCCTGAAGTTATAAAAAGGTTCAAATAAAAAGGTAATAAAATGTTCAAATAGCTAAAAAAAATTATTTTTGACTCTTAGTGAGAGTAATCCATGATATAATAGGGTTCATTGTAGCATTTTCATTTTAGGTAAAAACAAAACATTAGAAATGATACATAAGTTGAAGAAAGATCAGCTTTGAGTTTGAATATCATGTTGCTGGTTCAGCCTGTTCCCTTGTTGTATAAATTGGTGCCATTCTACTTGTTTCCTTTCAGCTGGGAATACAGCACGACTATATTTCTGAGACATTACTGTCCTTACATAATGTCATAACTTGGTAGACTTAAGGAACTGCAGATGATGTGTGTGTGTGGTAGGAGAAATCATCTGCTAAGATTTTCTCTTAGAGTTATTGCTGTAAAAACTAGCCTGATGGCCAATGCTGCTGGCTCATTTGCTTTTAGAAAACAGATTAATGAGGAGCAAATGCGACAGGCTTAGCCATTAGGTAGGTTTACTCCAGACAGCCATCAAAAGCTCAGTACAGAAAAATAATGTGAAAACGGAGACACCAATAAAGAAATGAAGAAGAACTACATCTGGCTCAAGGATGAAGAGAATTATTACACTGTGATAATTACTGATAAATAATACTGAGAGCGAAGAGAGAAAAAACAAGCAGATATAAAGTACATGCTGCTGAACCCTACCTTGACCTCAACGAAGTCCGGCTGGCCCAAAGCAATGAGCTCCGAATAGGCCTGCATCTCCTCCACATTCCAAGCCTTCACCAACGTCAGTCTGTACACTGTCCTCTGCCTCTGGATGGACAGACAAGGGGTGGGGATTGATGGAAAGGGTTGAAAAGTGAGGGCATAAACAAGTAATAGTGTGTTGCATATTTACAGGTCTACCTTCTCTATATTCCTCTTCTTAAACAACCACATTCAATGAAGACATTTCACTTATGTATCAATCAAATTGTTCATATATCATAAGTGTGAATATAAAAAAACCTAATGCAAGTAGTGTTCAATAGCTTGGTATTGCTCCACAGATTCAGAGGCAACAACACACTTGTGCAACACGTCTGTATAGATTTTGTGGGAAAAAGACTCATATTTATAACTGAATTCACACAGTTTCTTGGGCTGTTATAAACCAGAATTAGATGAGGTGTTAAACAGTGACATAAGCTGGGTGTTTGCTTTTGGATGAGATGGTCCAATCATCTTATCAGCTGTAACAACTCAACTTTTTAACACACCTGATTGAAGCTCGTACAGTAGTTTTGTTTGGAAATGAAAAAGATCAATTAGACCTCTTTCACATGGACATGTGCTATACGTGTTTTCAAACCAGGGATGACAAGCATGTTCCCCTCCTCTGGCACACATTAGGATAAAATCACTAGTTGTTGCCTCAGAGTTTTTGCTCACTATCAGCCGATTTATTTTAAATTCAAACTCAAATTTCTGCACTTATCCTCTTGTCTTTTATTTTACATCAATATGGCCATGGCAGTTTGTTGTCACCAACATCTGTCCTCCACAGGCAACACAGCAGCTCACAGATGTCTTGTCAACCACCTACTTTCTGTCTGAATTATAACGGAGCGGTTTTGGGGAAGGTTTGCATGTTTACTAATCCTCTAACAACTGCTGCGTTGCAACAGAACGGCAAACGTTAAGGATTACCCAAGCCGATCTGAAGGATGAAGATTAGGGCCAATCCGCACCTTTTTTCATGGAATAGCATCTACTATGTAACACCATTTCCAGTACTTTGTTTACTTCAGGCACACCAGCTGTCAAAAATGTCCCATCGTGCACCCGCAAAACACTGGAACTCCACAGCATTGTCAGCGAGTGAACAGGGAGGGAACTTATTTTGTGGATTGCACAAAATAAATAAGGAGCAGCCAGTACCTTAATGTAAGGATGTGTGAGCAAGCTATGTGAGCAGCAAAGCAGGTGCACCAAGTGCTGTTTTCATCGTTCAACACTGCATTTGAACTTGTTCATTCAGAGGTTGAAGAGAGGTGAGGCTTTCCATATTATTCTATCTTTGCTGCCACAATAGGTCCACACTGACAGATACATTCATTTTCTCAATGCACTTTTAATCAGCTGTCAGTAGCAGATACTTAACAGAGATTTGGATCAAGGTCAAGGTCAAGAAAACCTGGTATGGATCACTCTTATATGTACTCAGTTAACTTTCCCTGGGTAAATAAAAGCACTGACAAAAGCCCCGCTCACAGTTCAATAGTGTGGATTCAGGCTATTGTTGTTTCTGTATAGCAGGAGAAAGAGGATTATTGAGAATGTGATGGAGAGGAACAAAGACAAGGAGAGACAAGTATAGGAGGTGAAAGAAGGGGAACAGGAGGACAGGAGAAATGGATAATACAAAGAAACCAGTAAATGACAATGGGAGAAGAGAGTACACCCTTTCCCTCATTTCCTCACTCTCCCTCTCTCACTAGAAGGTTATCTATAACACTAGGTCCTTTCAGCCCAGTGGGGAAGGGGATAATTGGCTAGTGGAAGCAGGGAGGTGAGGTATTTCAAGATGCCTCTATTCCAAATCCGACAACTGAGGCACAACTCTATCAGTCCCCCAGTGCACTGTCAGGGAGGCCAGGTGGAGAGCTGTCAAAGGGAGAACAGAGAGGGATAAACGCTCAGGAAGGATGGAGACAGAGCACACCATGAAATGGAGACTTAGGAATATGGAGCAGAGAAAGGGAGACAGCGGGAGGGGGGGTGTGATGGGAACAGAAAGAGAGAGTTTATTTTTGGACTAACTGCTGTCCCACTGAAGGATCAAAGGTCAAAACTGCTATTCAAATGATCACTCTTCAAACACTTAAAAGATAGAGAATATTTTCATGCCAGAAATCGATTCCGAAGAAAAGCTGCATAACGCTTCCATATAGTATATGACTGAGATCTGTGCATATGATTGTTGTTGCTGACATTTTCACAATACAGAGTTTGTACATTTGGTGTCAGCCTCATTCTGTCTGACATGGTACGCACAGGAAACCTTGTTATAATTAGACATTTGTTTGACACCAAGTTCAAAACCTATTCTTCAGATTGATGGCTCGTCCGTCTGTCACACTGTGATGCAGTATTCAAAATAATGAGATTCCAGGGGGTATGCCATGAATGTGCCAGAAGGCAAAAGTGTCAGTCTCTGGTCCAGCAGGACTTTGCTGTCACCCATCTGCCCTAAACTGGATTAACCTTTAGTCACTGAGTGGAAAAACCAGTGACACTAACATAATTACCAGCATCCTACATTAGATATGTTTGATGTCCACAGGTTGCTCGAATGTAGGTTTTTCATAAATGGTCACATAGAGAACCAAGTTAAAAGAATGCCAAACACTATGAGGTGCTCGCTCTGCATTTACTTAGTGTTTCAAAATGTCAGTACATAGCATATACAGTAATTATAGTCTAGATTGAGGAGGCTGTATCAGGATGTATGCAAAGAGTTCAGGGTCTATAACACAGTGTATTGACACAGTGCTGACAGAAATTGAACGGTAGTATTTATTACAAGGCTATTGATTCATTTAATTCTAAGATGCTGCTGTTTTTTTTACCCACCCCTGCAGTTTCCTCACATTGATATTTGCTCACGAATAAAGAAAAGGCATGCAAGGTTATTGGATGCATTTTTGATCTGTGGAAACACATCACACACTTAATAGAAATGTACACCTCTAGGGCACCTCGGTAGCTCACCTGACGTGTACCATTATGGCTATTATGAGTCCTTACCGCAGTGGCTTGGGTGCTGCTGTCATACCCTCTCTCTCTCCCACCTTTCCTTTCTCTCTTCAGCCGTCACTAAATAATCAAGGCAAAAATGCCCCCCAAAAACTATCTACAATAAATAAATAAATAAATAAATAAATAAATAAGAAATGTACACCTCTGGATATTTTCATTCTTGCGGTGCTGGCAGTGGCATTATCAACTCTATAAAGCCAAACTGTTCAAAGTTTCAAGAATGAATAAAAAGCCACCCTTCCCCACTTGAGTAAAGTGTTAGGGTTAGGTTTGAAGTGCTCTCTATCATTCATTGGCATCTTGCTGCCATTGCATAAGAGTTTGGTAAATATAGAGGACATCTCAAGCTGTAGTTTCTGAGAGGACTCAATCAGGCTACAGTTTCCATCAGCTGCTCTGATTCAATCAAAAGATGAGGCTGCAGCTGTCTGATAGTGAGTTGGAGATAAGAGATTACTTTTGTTAAAAATCACCACAACAGCGTATATCTCCGCAGTTTTCCAAGAAATGAACTTGTGTTGTGTTGAGTTGTTGTGGAGTTTCAGTACATTTTCAGTGCAGGGTGAGACAGAACAGTTTAAAAGTGGATTGCAATATAGACAAAGTTTCTTTTCTATTCAGAAGTTTAAATCGCATCAAACACATTACCTGTCACCAATCCCCCAAATCTAGGGATGCAGAGAAAAACCATTTCTCAGCATCCCTAGATTTGAGTCATATATTTTTTGTTTTTAGTCTGACAGTCACTTAAATAAGATCTGGTGGTGAGCAACATCCCTCGACTGCTTGTCAACAATGACAAAGCCAGTGTCAAGCCTGAGCATTTCTCTGTAAGCTGAGAAAACAAGAAACCATGACAAAAACAGATGAGGAGAAAACCCACAAAATATCAAGATGATGCTTTCCAGTTATGGCTGATAAGAGGAACGTTTTGCATAAAGTGTGTGGAAACACTGGCTTGTTTTCTCACTTTGTGCCACTGTAAGGTCACTAATGCCCTCTATAACATTCTCAGGTTAGGTGTCAAGGAAATTACCATAACCAGATTCGTATTTGGGCTCCAAAAATACTTGATGTTGACTTAATGTAGGATACCGATATGTGTATACTTTGCAGGCTTTACATCTCCACATGACACAGAAAACGGTGAAGATTGGCATTCCTGCACCACCTTCGATTGGCAGGAAAACTCCCAGGATGCCATGTGTCTCATGTGTGTCATGAACATGAAACAGCTGTCAGAAGCTGCCCTGTCTGCACAGCTGTTCCCATTTATTTATCTGGTTGAGCTCTGATCAACACAAAAGATAGTGACATTTTAAAATTTACATTTCACTGACAGCAATCATGTGATCAGACATATTTACTGGACCAATTTTCAGAAACGTTTTGAAAACTTCTGTGCAATATACTATAAGGCCTCAAACAGTGAGATGATAGTAATAATAGAAGCAGGCCAAAGTTTATGGGGGACAATTAGTTCTACAATTAATTAAAGACCCAAAAAATACTGTCCTGTTGATAAAACATTATTTATAATTGTGATTGTGAAGCCAACCGCTCACAAAGAGTGAATATATCCACACCATACAGTACATTCAATGACACTCACTCTGCCTGGTTCAGGCATGAATGTACTGCTTTAGTATTTTGCAACTGCATAATTTTACCTTATTTATACAGGTAAATTTAACTGAGCAGGCATATTCTTTTTGAGCAGCGCCTTACTTAATAGTAACATACAGTTCAAACAGTTTACAAGCTCACCTCTCTGACCACCTGGCTGGAAACCAAACTAGCGCAGTGGGCAGCTTACCTTCTCTCCCAGGGCCCTGAGGCTGTCCAGGAAGCGGGGCCAGAAGTCCTTGAAAAGTGGCCGGTCGATCTTCTTCAGACTGTCTTTGGTGCTGGCGTCCACACTAACGTACAACTGGGTAACTGGCACCAGGCTCCTGGAAATTACAAAAAAAATATGGAGAAGAAAGGAGGATAAGAATGATCCAGTTTGACAGAGAAAGAGAGTCTGATAAGAAATATATTACAAAACCTAGGGAGCCTCAGTCTCCCTCAATGTCATCAATCCTTTACATACTCTTAAGAAGACAAGTGTATTTCTGTCAGCTCTCTGAAGCAGGCAGTTGTACTCCTTCGCTCAGCTCCACTCAATACACCTTTCTTTTCCCACCTTGATTTGACAATGACATGAACTCACACACTATGTAGTTTAAGCTTGAGCTTAAAGCAACAAATCCATTGCAGATGAAGGCAAAATGAGGGGGTGGAGAAGGAGAAAGCGTCAAAAAACTAATAGTGCTTCTCATCAATATTAAATAAGAAAAGACATTAACTTATTTGCATGTAGCTGCACTCCGGCATAATCTGTGAGAGCAAGACCAGAGTAGTAAACAGAATCAGAAAAGTGTAAAAGATTCACAAGGCTGAAACAAGAAAAGCACTGCCCTTACATGTGTCTTGGAGAGATAAAAATGGGAGATAAAAATATCTGCTGTGCAAGAGAGGCAATTATTTAAAGATGCAAAAATAGCCAATTAGCCAAATGACCAATAGGACAGCAAGTCAGGAAATTCAGCTCTTTCTACTTCTGGTGAATCTCTGTATAAAAAAAATCAACAGTCTGCCCTCATCAAAGCACTACTGAAAGAGAGACGCAATAAACTGCAACAGCTCATCTCCAACCAGGTGGCTCTGGCAGGCCGGAAAAAAAAAAGTCTGATGGCTGCTGTCCTTGCCTTCAACCTGCTCGATGAGTATATGATAAGTCAGCCTGTGACAGGCAAGTTAGCCCACATAACGGCCGTGTCAGTGTATGTTTTGATGACAACCTGCAAGGCTTCTGGACAGAGTGGCATCTCTAGATTTGAGGTCAAAGGGCATGCTGAGTGACAGAAACCAGGGTAAACACCTGGACCAGAAAAATGAATGTTTATTTCAAACAGCTCAAGCAACATACAGCCTCTACAATCTAGGTTGGTGAGAGACTGTATACTGTCATTTTATGGTACAATATTAATGACAAAAGATTTGAGAGCACAAAACGAATTTAAACTACTCTGTCGAACGTGAGCAGCTTTGATCATCACAAGCGTGAGAAACTATTGGGCTGGCTCAAATGTAGTTACACAGTTTCCAATCCCACAATTTTTTCCCTGTTAAGGTTTTTTTTTGGGAGAGTTATTTCTTATTTGAATCGAGGGTGTCGTATGCTGTACAGATTGTAAAGTCCCTTGAGGCAAATTTGTGATATAGGGCTATATAAGTAAAACTCACATAACTTGATAATTCCTCTTGTACGTTCAAATCATCTGTTAAGCTCACAATTCTGTCCTCCCTCACGCACAAATCTGATTCTGCTCTCACAAATTTGTGCGCTCTCAAATGTTGACTTCCAGACGGAGTAGCGCTCAGAATTTGTTTCATAATTTTTGCAAATTTATGTGGAGCACTTGCATGAAACTACAATTCCTCCCAAACAGTTGAATAAAATGAAAGCACATAAAATTTCGGTCTGTAACTGCTGATTTGTTGAAAATAAACAAGTTACTAGATTTATTCTACACACAATCGGCAAATTCATTCTTGAATAAAAGTGCAAAGTAGCCTTTGTGGTAGCCAACATCATTAATAATAGAATAGAGGTCTGCTTTAACATGCCGTTTTTTTCAGTGCATGGCAATGTTGCCCTGAAAAGACTGTTGGCAAGTTCTTCTTACACTTAACACTATATACTGTACATTTGATGGAAAAAGGCTTTGTTTTATTTATTTATTTTACACAAAGGGATGTCACAGAGGTGTACAGCTACAGGGTTGTGTTGACAGAGTGCTGAGTAGAAGCCATAGTGCTGGGAATAATGACACACTGAGGTCAGTTCAGTGCGTTTCCTCCTCAAACAAAACATTTCATGTTGAAGCTCAAAACCCCTCCTGCATCTGAACTACAATGCAAAGAAAGGTAGGTGTGTGTGTGTGTGTGTGTTCACATAAAGCTATCTCCGGTGGTATTGGCTTTTAAAAATTTTTCATACAGTTACTGTAGGTGCATAAAGTGTGTGCCTCCAAGAACTGTGCATGTGGTGAACTCCTCTGTCAAAGAAACATGGACGCAGAGCGTGGAGACCTGAACTCTTGTAGCTGGGTCACGATTTGCAATGCAGCATTTCAGAGATGTCATACTGGGCACTGTCAAACTCACAGACAGCAGAAAAAGTGGGTGTATCATCTGTGGCCTCACAGTGGTTAACTATTGAGACCCTGACTTCTTGTGGAAAAGCTTTGGTTTTTGAAAGAATCACTTTAGTACAGTAAAAGTTTTTGTTGAACCAGCAGCAATTAGAGAGAAGAACAACATCTCACTTATCGTTAGTGGCATCCGGTCAAGCAGACAGTTTCAGTTGGATGTGCAAAGGTTTTGACATGTGAAACTTCTGATGCTACCCTAATACAACTGAAGGCAATGGAATTTGTTTGTGCTGCTAAAAGCACTGAAATTTTAATTTCACATTTCAGTTTTTTACTACCCTTCTTGTTAAGAGACACAAAGCACTCATAATTGTAGAGACTGAACCTTTGATCCTTCTTGCTAGGGAACAATCTAACTGCTAAGACACACTCATGCTCCCTACTTTCCAGTTCATCCTCCCAGACTTCAAAGAAAAGAGTTTGTGAAGGAAGGGAATAAAAATATACTACAGAAAGTCAATAAGCCAAACCAGATTGGCTGGAATGGATATTTAGAAGAAATAAACAAACAGTAACATCCACACAAACAAGGCGTGTGTGTCCGTTCTGCCCTTACCTGATTTCCTGCGGGAACTGTGCATTGGTGACAAGGAAACTGGAGATGTGGTGGGAGTGGAGGAGGCGGATAAAGGTGTTGATTTCGGGGTACATGATTGGCTCACCCACCAGGGAGAGGGCACAGTGCTTGACTGCCAAGCCCTCCTCGTACCGCTCAGGCTTCACTCCAGGGACACCTGGAAGGATAGAGGTTTTAAAGTTGATTCCACCTTTGACTTAATAAGTGTCTCCCAACAATAAAATGAGGGGCTTCACATGTGGAAGCATAAATCAAAGCACAAACTGTGGGAAATAACAGCCTGAGGTCATGCTTTGAAGTGAGGTCAAACTGGGTAATTAGATAAAACCAAATAGGCACAAGACGTGTGAAGAGAGGAGAGGAAGTTAAAGTTTGAGCTTTGAGAGTCAGGCCCAGAGCCCAGTCCATCTCTCTTCCACTCCCTCTCTCTCTCTTTCTTTCCACTGGGTGGTCTTGGACTCTGGAGTATGAGGGATGAATGTCATAAAGTTTAATTGACTAACGCTATTAAACTTTAAGATTACAAAAAAACCCACCCAAAAACAATTTATTCATAGTAACAGTTGAAAAGACATCTAAGAAGCATTAAACACAGTTCAGCTGTAGGCATCAAATGTTGCTGTAAATTAGACTGATATCCTGACCCAATGCACTTACTTTAAGAGTGAGGAATCAAGTCTCACTTTCTGTTAGTTATAGTTACGCACATATCCACATTTGAATCACGACCATAGGCCACCGAATTTACACAAAATTTGTACATAAATTAGATACATAGGACAAGCAAAATGAGATTATTGAACACAACTGCCTGGGACATGACACTGAAAAAGAACAGGAGAGATAATGCGAGTCTTCATTTGAATATGCCAAGTAAAGTGCAGCAGCATTATACAGTATAATGCCTGCTTTCTGCTGACAGTATGAAGGATTAAATGCTGTATGACATGGCAAGAATTTGGAATATACAAATAGTAAACTCTTAGGGGAAAAACGTTTCATAGACTGTCATGGGGATTTGATGTGATATTGCTGTAGCTACAGCAGATGCTATTTAATTTAAGAGTATATGCAGTGAATCTTAATTAAATAAAACTTTGGACTGCTGCCTTCAAACGCTTTATAAAACAGTCTATGAATTATTGATAAGTTTGCAACTTTTCCTATGGTTGAACCACAGAAATCAACTGTTACTTTGCTACCTTTCAAGGACAGATTGCATCTCGCAACAGCGGCAAAGACATCAAACTGTCCCCCCCAGGAGAAACCTCACTTAACTCTGTCCAGAACTACCAGCTGAGGAGGATGTTGCATGAGTGTTAAGACAAGTGTGTGAAACCTCATTAAATGCATAAAGCTTATGGTATGGTAAGTAATGTGAAATTCCATTACATTCTCACATAATTCCCTCCCTTGAGGTGCTTTGAAGGGGTTGGCTCTCTCTTTCTGAAGTGGATCACTCAGATAAAAATGAAGTCTTTCAGTGACAACGTGGGGCTCTATTACAAGCAGTGAATTAGAAGCCGCAGAATTGATTCAAGGGAAGACAACTATTATTAAAGACCTCCGATGTCCTCCGGACTTGACCTGCATTATCCTCTGGTTTGCAGACTTCTTCTCCCTGTTTAATTGCTTATGATGTGTGATTTAGGAAACACACTGAACACTCCCCGGTGCCATTGTTTGGCGTCTACTCAGTGCATTCACTTGGTAAAATTAAACAAGGACATAGGCGCTTGGAAGGAAGAGTGCAGTGTAGAAGTACAGTATGCACGACTGGAGCGAGTCATTTTAAAAATGAAAAGTGCTGAGTTGTTGTAACTAAGAGAATCTAAGAACAAAATATTTAATTCATGCGTTGACTTAGCTGCGAATGCTAGAACATCACCAAGCGTCTTCCTGATATTTAAATGTACTGCATAAAGTAGGCTGATGCTCATGTGAATTTAACCATATTGCCAAGAGCACACACTCATGCGTGATATAATACAGTACATGCTCTTTGTTTGGCACTTAGCTCTAAGTACTGATGAATGTAAAATGCACGATCAAATGAACAAACTAATCAAACAAACTACCAGCCAAAAACTCAACCAACCACCAGAGTTTTTATAAAAAAGGACCCGAAACCACATTTAGATGGTTTCACCGGATCTTCGAGACCCAATGAAACAGGGCTATTGGTTCAAAGTTAAAATGATCCTTAACAGTGCTATATCCTGCCACAACATCCAGTGTCAACAGGGATTAAATCACATTAAGGAGAATACCATTTCATGGGGTCTTTCAAGTTAAATTAACACAACACTCTTTATGCATTTTGAGCCCAAAATTATTACAGGCTGGATTCCTACACTCAGGTAGCAGGATTCAGATGTTTGTTCCTAGTTTTTACAGGGAGAGGAGCCTGACAAAAAACAAACAAACAAAAAAAAAACTTAAGTAGCTGGCAGGGTTAAAGGGTGACTTATAACTTCTCATTCTAAACATTATGTTCAAAACTGTTATTTGATGAGATGTTTTAGGCAGTAGATCATCAGCAGAAACCAACCTGTTTAATCACACTGTGGGTTTCCAGAGGCACTGTCTGGAGAGTTCATTGTGCTAGACATTATAAAATGTATCACTGTCAATGGTAAATGGAGATGAAGGCTGCCTAATGTGATTTTATAGTGCAACTGGAAAGAAAATTATGGATGATAATGACAAAATAGTCTTGCGCTTTGCTCTAGTATGTTTCTAATTAGAATCGCAAAGCTTTACTTTGTAAAAGCATCTGAAAATGTGCTTTTCTTTATTTTCTTCACAAAATATCGTAACTGTAGTCCCTTTTGTGACAAATGTGTTGTTGTTTTTTAAATAAGTGAACTAAGAAGCAGCTTACTGTCATAACATAAGCTTATGTGCGCTATTGTTCCATTATAATCACATCAGGAAATTGCATTTTCTATGATGACATGCATTATAATACCTCATGAATGACTGCTCTGAGAATGATATTAGCTATAAAGCAGCTCTTTGAAGAAGATATGTCTCAAAAGCTTTTAGCATTTGGCATCCATATCATTTCCTGAGTACAATTGCTTCTCTGTTTTATAATGGGATCAGCAGTGGCTTTGAGGTTAGCGAGGC
The DNA here is from genome assembly GCA_002120245.1 of Maccullochella peelii. Classification (NCBI taxonomy): domain Eukaryota; kingdom Metazoa; phylum Chordata; class Actinopteri; order Centrarchiformes; family Percichthyidae; genus Maccullochella; species Maccullochella peelii. Next base: position 124,285 of record LKNJ01001432.1, read on the forward strand.
AGCCTTCTAACTATAAGGTCACATGGGATCAAGCCAGGCCTTAAGAATACTTTGGCTGGAGGTGCAGTCATACATGTCGGGGCGGCTGTGGCTCAGTAGGTAGAGCGGGTCATCCACTCATCACAGGGCTGGGAGTTTGATCCCACCTCCTCCCGTCCACATGTCAAACTGTCCTTGGGCAAGACATTGCTCCTGATGGTTGCCCGGCACCTTGCATGATAGCTTGCTGCCATCGGTGTGTGAGTGTGTGTGTGTGTGTGTGAGTGTGTGTGTGTGTGAATGAGAGGCTAATTGTAAAGCGCTTTGGATAAAAGCGCTAAAATCCATTTACATGTCGGCTAAGCAATCGTTGATGTCAATGTGCTGTGGATTTGTATATTTTGTTAAGTGTGACAATGTGAGCCAGAGTAGACTATGGATCCCAAAGGAAAGTGTGTGTGTGTGTGGGTGTGTGTGTGTGTGTGTGTGTGTGTGTGTGTGTGTGTGTGTGTTTGGCTGAGCTGACAGGGATATGCAGGCTAAATTAGTTCTGAGTCTCAACGGGCTGCACAGCCACAGTCATGTCACAAAAACCCAAGTGTTGACTTTGCAGCATATTGGTGAAATAATGAACAGGATGTAGTTTTGACTGGGGCAATGCAAGAGCTTATTGCTGTGCTCAAGTGAAAGAAGCTCAAAATACAAAACTGCTGAGAAGGAGGAAACCATTTACGCTGTTTGAGAGTGTGTGGTTGTTAATTCTGTCTTTTAAAATGCATCGATAAAATATGAGTAACCCTTTGTGCAGGTCAAAACCGTTAAATCCATCTCGAATACAAACAATTTTCCAATCAGTACTTGTTTGCTTTAATAAATGTGTCACCCCCATGTTTTGTCAACATTTCTCAAAACCTCTCAAAGAAAATCTGCTTAGGGAATACTCACAGGACGATCACCAAATTCTTGAATGAGCTTTGGGCGTCCAACGAGCCATCCTCAGCCAATGCTGATGGCAGCCAGTGAAAATAAGTCCCAAATGCCAACAGTATTAGTACAAGTAGTATAAAAGGAGCCCAAAAATGTGGCTACGGAGCTAATTGTTCTATTACAAACCATTACATGCTGTAATTCCAGTTTAGTTCGTATTCTGTAGAGGTTACAGCTCAAATGTCGATAACCTTTGAGAAAATAAGAGTAAAGTTGTTACAAATAAGACAGTGGAAGTGCCAGATGGGGAAATTAAATTGTGTGTCTGTGGGTTGAGAAGTGATTGATGATGAAGTATAGCAAGGGTGTGCCGAAACAGCAGACAGAACAGAATCAGCATTTTGATCTTCACTCTGCTTCATTACACATAGGTTTACAAGAGGTCATGAGCAATAAATTGAAGATATTAAGGAGGCAAAGTGTGCATGACGAAGATGTGTTGTGTGTGCGCTATTGTGTCCATGTTTATTCCTACAAGAAGGGTTGTAGAAACAGTGTAGCTGATGGAAAGATAGCCAGACAGACTGCTAGAGAAACAAAGTTATACGGAGAGATGGATCACTCATGTTTGCATGTGCGATCTGCTACAGCACCAACCTCTGAACTGTCGAATCATGTTCTGGTGCTTCTCCATGGCGTCCTGAAGGATTTTCTCAGCAGGGTCCATCTTCCAGCGCCACTCTGTGCCCACAGGGTTGGTGTGATGTCTGTTAGTGGGGCACACAGATAAACAGATAAGGAATAACAGCAGACATACTGGAAGCACTCAGTTAGCAATGTCACTGCACAACTTCTGCTTGCTGCTGGAGCACTGAGTATCAACTGAGAGCCAGTATCGCTCCAAGGCATTAATCTGATTTAGATAGATTTAGGCCATTAGACTGAGGTTATCGGACACCAATAACAGATAAAAACATATTTCTCTAGATTCAGAGGAGCATCCTTCTAACAAGGTGACAAATATCAAGACCGAAGAAGTTTTTTCACAAACTGAAAGTGAATTATGAGGGCCATGTGTATTTTCTCACCCTATAAAAACATATAAAGTGAAAGAATTCATCCTACTGTAATAAATTGCACCTCCTTTGGGTGTTAATAACACTTTCTGACTGTCTAAGTGTCATGTCTGGGTGCAACAACAAATCCTGAGGCATCATAAATTTCAGACAGTCTGTCGCATGCATATGCACACGCTCACATCACACATGCTGGCCTTGAACATAAAATCTAATTCCACCTGTTGGTACAGAGAGGTGGACGGTGAGGGCAGCTGCAACAATACATCTGTACGCTGAAATTGCTTACTTCCTGTCATCCCACATAGCTGCCTTAAGAGAGACCCGCATATCTGTGGTGACAGGAAAGCAGTTCACCACCGCAGCACATTCTGACAGCAACCTTTCAGTGCTCAACACAGTCACCTTTTCTAATAGAACTTGAGGGGAGTAAAAGGCCTAATCTCTCACCAATGTCATGGTGAATCAGTGTCCACCTTTAGGCCTTGCAGTTATGCTGGCCATCAGTCTTCTGCACGTAAATCATTAACTTGTTTGCCACAGCCCGATCATTGCTCAGTGAAAGGGAGTAGTCTTGACTAATGACGTAAACAAGTTAGGTTTAGACAAAGAGAAAACTAAATGTGCAGACAATAATCCTTGCTTTCCCAGTCAAATGTCCTTGTAACTATTGAATTCTTCCAGAAGGCAAACATTTTCTGCTGGAGTGAAGGGAGCTGATCGATTTGACACAGTTGCTCAGTCGCCATGTTTTTAGTTTGCAAAAAGTCTTTAATTTACCCAGAATTTATGGCAAATTAGTCTTAAGATAGCAAAGAGCCAGACAGCTTTGTGCAACAGATGAATTTTTATGTCTATCTGAAGTCTGACTATTAGTTTGATTTATTCTCAGCCATAGTCAAAGTCTATCTTTGTGACACTGGGCCCTGAACTTTGCAGTGGCTGTATTCTTCAGGTACATACCTCCAGCAGAAGACACACTTGTTAGCGCAGGCGAGGCTGGGGGTAGTCTCCATGCACCGGTGGGACTCAATACCGTAGAACGTGTGCTTGTAACAGCCTCCCCTCCCTCGCAACATAGACTAACCAACAGAAACAACACCATTAATTTGACTGAGGCAATCAGTTTGTCAAAAAGTCTGATGCTTTATTGAGAAGATTAAATTACATTACCTTGGTCCATCGACAAAGCTTCACTCCTGAGTGACTTCCAATTAGTTTGTACCCTGCACAGAAAGAGAAAGAACAACATGTGAGAAGAATAAGAATCTCAAATCCATAAAGACCTCTTTGACCCAGAACCACATAGGCCAAATTCAGCTGAGAATGAATACACAGAAAGGTGGACATTACATTTTCTTTGAGTGGTACATTAACAAAGCCCTGCTCAACTTTCACAAGGTCATATTCATGCAGAGTCCTCTGCTAGGCTACTTAATATCTCCAACAAAGCAACTAGCAGCGGCTCAAGGGCACGTCAACATAAGAAGGAGGGGAAATTCCCTTTTTCCCTTTCAGCACAAAAGGAGGATAAAGTGTTTCAAATTCACTTTCTTCACGAGTCTGCCTCTCTATCCTCTTATATTGCCACGAGCTAATACCACTGGCTACGAATGGCCACGTTTGGGTGAGTCCTTGCAAGCTTTTCTGGTTTTTCTTTTAACACAACCTCCTCTGTGATGTCTGTCAAGGAGAATACTTTTATCTGTATCACTTAATCTGCTAATACTAATAATCTGAAATACCAGAACCTGATATTGGGATTGCTGATGTGGGGATCAAACAGGGCTCACTTTAAACCAACGTTTAAAGAGACTTTCTAGTTAAGCCATGCAGAAGCAGAACAGCCTGATGTAGAATTCGGGTGATATTTTTTTATTTTGGAACCTTATGTGTGTTTTGCTACTAAATCCTTGTAGCTGAAATATCTAATTAAAACAGCAGGAAATTTGTGTCAGGGTGTGTGTGTGTGTGAACTCTCACTGCTTCCACAGATCTCAAGTTTGATGCTAGATGAGTCAAATACAAATGTTATTAATCAAGGCTGTTTAGAGTATATTTGAATGGTGAAAATAGTCATTTTTGATTTACCACCTGAATGAAACAGCTTGCCATTGATCAAGGATGTTCTTTTGATAAGTGGAAATCACTCTGACTATAAATGCTTAAACACAAAAAAGGCACACACACAGAATTCAATTTCTTTTTTGCTAACCTAATGTTTGATGTACCTTTTTCTCTTTGGGGCCAAAACATGCTGAGCAGCATCAAATTGTTTTTCCACCTGAAAATACCTTGAGAGCACATGTCCTCCTTGAACCTCGCAACTGCAAGACGCATAAAAATATATAATCCCAGGACAACAAGACTGTGGAAACCACGTTAAGGAACTGGACCTGCTGGCTGTTTATTTAACCATTAATGATCTTAATGTAAGCAACATTTCCCCTCTTGTGTTTGTTAGGGAAATTGATTTCCAATGCCTCTGTGTCCTTTAATGTGTCAGTGGAGAGGATCGGGCCAAAGTGAGGGGGAGGTAGATGGAGGGAAGAAAAGAAAGGTCTTTCTATTTCCCTTTTCTCTGTTATCACTGAGAAATGCCCTCTTCTGAAAAAGTACAATATGTGCTATGTATAATTGTCAAGGTATAAATATTTGAGACAACGGAGGAAATGACCAATAGCTTTTCCAGGAGGCATCATAACAACAATAAAGTCTGAAAGTACTTTAAAATGTGTAATTTAAAATGTGCAACACTAAAATATATATTCAACCCAATAAATTTACATTTAAATACTTAATGTCTCTTAATGAGACATCACTCTGGTTGCAAATTTAAAAACATAAAAAAACAAACTGAAAATGGATTGAAAGTCTGTTACTCAAACATCTGTTGCTATGATTACATTAGTGACCATCTGCTTCTCAACCAACTCTTTAAAGAGGCCTTAAATTTGCAACCAGAACTAATTAACTAAAGGCTGACAGGTAGCGTGCTGCTACAAATAGCTGCTGAATGGAAACAAATCCTTACCCATAAGGCTTTTAATCTGTATAGCACAACCTCAGTGGTGCCCAAGCGATTTGGGTACAACATTATCGACAATTCTACAAACAATTTATACTTTGATCTGTGATACTGTGTCGTCCACTCTGAGCCGCCCGAGAGAAATAAAGTGAGCAGGGAGACAATGCGTTTAATCACAGAGTTAGAAAATGAGCCCAATTAGTTTGGAGTGGTCTGGCGCTTATTTTTTTCAGGATCTTACCGGTACTAGTTTTCCAAGAAGTAATCAAAAAGACACTGGACAAAGTATTTTTCAACCCGTTAGAGTGAATATTCTGATGAGAAATAACACTTTTCCTACGTTTAGTGCCACACTCTCTTGTGAAAGCTTATTAACTTACTTTCTACCTCATTTAAAACTCACTTAATGACAATTGTTGCAGCAGATGTGCCAGTTCTTATATCAAATACAATAAATATAGCTTTTGCTATTGATTATAGTTGACAAGATATGTGCCCTAAACCATTTACAACGACAATTTCAAATGGATGTCTGCCTACTATGTTTACTCCTTACCGGTGCAAATGCAAATTTAAAGAAACAGATATACACGTTTGAGTCTCATTTGGAAATTCGAGTCTCCTGAACCTTGTTGACGGCAAACTATTTTTTAAAATGTGAAGCACTTTCTCAGACATTACACAAGAGTTTCAACAGATTTGTGACTTTTTCACCCGTGTTGTGCCAGAAAACAGCTATACAGGAAATGCTACCTTCCAAGACCCAATACCATTAAAACAATGCCAAAAACTTTCATCCTTCATTCTTTCATTGCAAATGAAACAAACTGTCCACCAGGACTGACTGTTGCCAACATAAACACCATGAAATAGGTCAACATTTGGTCAAATGAAGTGAAGTCTTGCTCACAGAGTTCTATTTATAGGGTGTTGTGTAAGCCAACAGCGGGCGGTTACTGGCTGAAAATGACTGGCCTGTGCTACACTAGTGAATGGACTAAATAGAGATAGCAAAACGAGTCAACAACCAAGATTCTGAGGCTTTACAAGAGGCAAACACCTACACGTAGAACATATGGATACACTACATGTAGCTTCATTTACCAAAACACAGGGTTCAATATCATCAAACAAAAAAGCAATAAGGGGAAAAGCAAAAGGAAAAATAATTATTTGTCTTTATATATCCACATTTATTGTCTTATTCTTCCCCAGATTTATTCTTTTTTATGGCACTCCTATGACTCCATAGATCATGGGCGAATACTTTTTCAGAAAAAAAAAATCTAAATGGACTTCTCTGCTGCCAATTTGTATAGGTTTGTTCAGATTTACTGCTGAAATAAATTTTAAAAAATGTCATGACTCATAATTTAAGTTTTAAAATAAATTACAACTTTGCTGCCCTTGTGGAAAGAGCAAGGTTAAGGATATGCTGACAAGCAGCTGGTGTGCTAGCAGCTGTCTGTAATATGATTTTTTTATTGCAAAGCAGTGCAGCTAGATAATATGAATAAATTATCCAGTCACCAGTGACACCCAGCAGATGTTCTTTTAAAATTGCTATACAGCTTTACATGAATCAAACTGGAGCAGTGTCAGTCACTGACGATATTGATGTTCTCTTCATCTTTGTTTCTAATTTGTTGCATTTCCATGTAAGCTCTCTAATCTCCTTTGTACTGAATCTAAATTCCCTTTTTCCTCACCTTGCTTTGTCAGTGCTTCTCTAAGGGCAGGGGTGATCATCTCTCTTCTTTCCCCGTCATCTTCAATCTTTTTCACTCCGTTCAACTTGGATAGCTTCACCATCTGGCGGTCTCCTCGGCCCTCCTCCTTGTTCTGTGGCAGACACAAAACTCAAGAGTCAGTTATTGTTTATAACCGTGATGGTATTATATTAAAAATCAGACTCTGTTGCTGTGTTGTGACTAGGGTCTGTCACAATTATAAAATCATAGACTATAATGTTATATATTTTATGTTGATGGGGGGAAAAAAGAATTCAGCTACTCTTGTAGAAAAAAACCAAAAAAAAACCCCACAGTGTTTCAGCCAACAATAAATACTATTTATGAAGAAAAAATAGGGAGTGCTGCATTGGGTCAAGTACAATAGTGTTTGTAATATTGAAGTAAATAAGTAGAAAATTAAGTAAACATTCAGATGGTCTTAAAGGATGCCGAATAAGAATGAAACAACAATGACTCTCCAGCTTACTAAGAATGGAAGTCCATAATGTGGGAATATAAAAATCCTTTATTAAATCATGGACAGACCAATGCGTTTTGACTCAGAGTCTTCATCAGGGTATTGGGAATAAATACTATTTATTCAAAAAAAAACAGACCAACCAGATGCCAATAATTTACTTAACAGGGACACTTGGGGACTCCCACTAAAGACTCCAATATTTTAAACGAATAGACACTTGCAGGCTTGAAACTGAGTAATGTTCAAAGCCAGATCTGACATTCACATATGACATTCCACACTGCAACAGTGCTTTCTGCCAACACTAAGAGTAAAACAAGTGTCTATTTAACCACACTGCCTTCGCCTGCCTCTACACTGGCACTTGTTAGGAGTCAAAGCGATGCAGTTTCATGTGGGCAGACCTGGGTGGCATTACTACTTGTCTGTTAACTTAGTTGAGAACCATCCAGGTTAGCATCGAGTCATTGGGTGACATTGACGCAAAAGCTTTCACGAAATGAAGACATGTGTTAGGACATTGCTCTGCAGGTGCATTAATCACACCTGTGACCGCAATACAATTGAAGTCCTGAAATGCTGATAGATCAAGGTTCTGAAATTAGAACTTCATCAGCAACAGAGAAGGTCAATGGAATAAACAGAGCTCAACAGAAACTGCACTGCACAATGGTTTTTCAAAGAAGCCAGTCTGAATATGCAGCAACTGCTTGGCGCATGTTTTGATGCCAACCACTTCAAGGTTCTAAGTTAAAAGCAAGAAATTCCAAAGAGCTCCTCCAAAGTGTTTGATGTTGGATAAGACTGAAGATCAAGGGTTGTGATTCTGCAGTCCTTGCATGACTTTGTGTGTGACATAACCATCAACCATTTTTGAGTAAAAGGGGCATCATCCTGTCCAGACAGTACAGGGCAATCTTGGTTTAAGGCCCTTCAGGTGCCCAGTGAAATGTAACAACAGGTCTACAGCACAACAAGACAATTGTTGGGACTTTACCACAACAGCTGTCTTTTTTATGCTAAAGCTTCCGCAGCCTATTCATATGAAACATTAACAACTTCCTTCAGGCCAGGTTTACATTATTGCAGTGTACAGCATTTGTATGTAAATCTAAATATTTTGGAGATATGCTGTTTATACATACAACAGAAGATTGATTAAGTCCTGCTAGAAAAGTTGCCCAGAGCATGGGAACAGGTATTACTTTTCAGAGAGGCATGATTGATGAGGTGCCTTTGAGATTAACTATGTTAAATGACAGCTCCACCCAATTACTGTACCGCTGCTGCTACTGCTTGGGCTTGTCTATAGGGAGCTATATCTCACCTTCTCAGCACAGCAGCACTCATAAGGGGCCGATACTCTGTCAGCAAACGTTGACGAATGTTTGTATGTGTGTGTATTCCTGAAGAACTGAGACACGCCACTGGTTCCTGTGCAGCTCAGGCACTAACCCTTGCTCACTTGGAGTACAGCTCTAAATGCTATAGACATGTACCACTGAGTCTTAATAATGGCTCTAAGAATACTGGGGAAATAAGCTCTATGTGCTTCAGCCAAGTCAGTCTGATCACCACTCGCTTGTGAACATCATCCATATTTACTGAAAAACCAGGGGTTCTCTTATAGTCACCATTTCCATCTTTTCCAAATAATTCCCCCTGGATCTATGCGTGTCTATCAGTGTCAGTGATCTACAGAGCATACTGAGCCTCTGTGACTTTGAAAAAAACCTTTAAATCTGCAATAACTGATTGGCCAATTGGGGGCATCTGCAACAAGGTGTGAATAAAACATTGATTATCATCACCTTTTAAGATGATATGGCAAACTCGTAACAGATGCTTATTTAGACATCCAGCAGACACAAAGTAACATTATCACTGATTTGGAGTCGTGTTTCTGGCCACATGATGAATGTAAGTTCAATATTCACTCTCCTTTTAGCTCGGTTTTTGGTCTCTACCAACTCTGGAAGGAAATATCTGGCTCTTTAGCTTCTAAATGGTCCACTATGTTAACCAGCTAGTCTCTTAACTGTCTGTCCATTTTATCAAAATATCTGATATGAAAAACATACAATGAAGACACGAAATAGAAAGCTACTTTTGGCATCCCACAAACATGGTAAAAAATTAAACTGAACATCACCTTGAAGAAACCAGGCCATGTATTGTGCATCAGATCTGTTTCTGCTACTTTCACCTTCCACCTGGAAGAATCTAAGCCCGTGTAGCCATGATCTAGCGGCTCTTTCTGCTCTGTGCAGCTGAGGCCATGTGTGCCCGCCAGTGCCCAGCTTCGCCCCCAATTACGGTAAAGATTCCTCACTCCGATGAGCAGCTCCAGCTCCCCTTACAGGAGATCCTGTGAATAATTAAGCCATCATGGTGTGTCAAAATCCTCCCACATCTGGTTCTAAGCTGGAAACTTCATTTATCTCTCTGCAAATTATGTGGGGTGCTGCTTTACTTTGGGTGGTTTTAAACCCCAAAAAGGGTTAATACTAGTTTGCTGCTCTCAGCCAGCACAAATGTCCACTTTCACTTACTCTATCGACGACATGCAAAATTCTGACAGCATATGCAACATGTAGCCAACAGTGCAACAATCTGTCCCTGTGGTGTTTGCGTGCAGCCCTAGCGATTCATCTGGCCCCGGTCTCTGGTTCCCCCTGCTCGGCTTTCACCCTCGCTTGAGAGCTTGCAGACATCCAGTCATGCCCGGTCTTGTCTGGACTAACAGAACTGGGACATCTCACAGCACTGTGTTGTGCTCTGGCACCATGACACAACATGGGGCTGATGCAGACGGACAGTGCAGCGATAACACACAGAGAAAGCAGGTGATCGAGGTACAAACACAAAGGTACATGTGGGAGGAGAGAGCACGAAAGAGCGGGATGAAGGAGAAAGAGAGAAAGAAGCCTTGGGAACAAAATAAATACATAAAACCTCAAAAACCAACATCTATATTAGGTTAATACAGTGGAATAAAGAAAAAACATGTGACCTAAGTTACCATTAATGTAATAGACTGACATTCTCTAAAATGTATCTACTTTTTTTGACCTCTACATATATAAATGAGGTGGACAAAATATCAGAAATG
>LKNJ01001433.1:0-16159 GCA_002120245.1 Maccullochella peelii
TACAGTGGCTCACATGAAGTATGTTTAAATACATCTCCAGACCTTATGAGCAGCTCATTCCATCTCCATAGAAGTGAGATGATATCTTAAAGTAATATTCAGGCACATGTTCGTAAAGATTTAAGTAATTGTGCTGCATACACATGTTCACCATTGAGTTATCCACCACAGATGCTTTATGCAGCGATGCTGCCCCCTTGTGTTTAGATTTGTCACTCTGAAGTGTCCAGGCCATTTATTTCCCTATGGTCTTGTGGCTTGAATCAATAAGACTATTAAATAAAGGGGATGAACAGTATTTACCAAATGTTATTAAAGGAGAAGAAGGACTATGCTTACGCTTTATGCAATAATTTGGCCTGTAGATAACGTGAACGAGAAGTGAATCCCAGAAAACAAAAAACTACAAAGTGTCCAAAGCCTGACAGCTGTAGAAGGACAAAACAGGAGCTAACAGAACTAACCTGTTAGGGGGGCCCTATTGACCCTCCACGTCCTTCCCTCTGTGCTCTGTTTGAACCCTGTCACTTCCACGAAGCAGACTAGGCTACTCATGGCAGCTTCAGACACCCAGAAACCAACCAGTTCCAACCAACTCCTGCTCTGGAATATCACTACTAGATTTAACTGAATGACATACATCTAATTATAGTAAATACAACTTATTTAGGAATATGTACCATATGAGCAAAACTAGATTTTAACAGAAGGCCCCTTTACAAGACAGGGCCTCTCATAATCTTCTTTAGTAATTCAGTAACACTGTAATATAGCAAGACTTAATGATGTGATGTCATCAAAAACAAAACACTGGGATAATACAATTATTTTTCAAGGCTGTTGAAATTACAGATTATTCTCATGATCAATTAATCTGTCATTATTTTTCTTGATGAAGTAATTGTTGACAGTAACAGCTTGACATCATCAGATTGCTTGTTTTGTCCAGACAACAATGCAAAACCTAAATATATTCAGTTTACTATCACATAAGACAAAGAAAAGCAGCAAATTCTTACAAATGAGAAGGTGGATGTAAAAAAAAAATGTTGACCATTTATGTTTGAAGAATTATTTAAAGCGAATTGATTATCAAAATAGGTGATTCATTTTCCTGTTGATCGACAGAAATAATTTCAGCTCTAGTTGCGTTGTTTCAAGTCCAGTCCTTACCCCTTGGCAATTAGAATGGCTTACAGCAGTGGTCCCCAACTTTTTTTGGCTTGTGACCCAGCAAAGTCTACACAAGGTTTTTACAGATTTTTCCTTCTTGGATAGTTTAATTTAAAGGGTTTTTACATCACTGAATAGGTGAAACTATTCAATATTTCACAAATGTAATTAGAGAAAAGTTTGGAAAAATTAACAGATTTTTCTTTCTTATCCATTATAGACCCCTGAGACATTTCTTGGGTCCCCTCCAGGGATCCCGATCCACAGTTTGGGAACCACTGGGTTACAGTCAGACTTGTTAATTACATTGCTAATTTAGTCTGAAAATGACACTATCTCAACTTGCTAGAATGAAATTATGTGGCCTACCCAGTACACAGGGAACTCACCGATCCACACTCAAAAAGGAGTCTGAAGTGACCCACATGGAACGCATCCTGGGGCGGTCTCGTGAATCATCGGACTCCGTCGGCTCTTTCCGGTGATCTCAGTCAGTTAGCTAGCCAAGCTGATTAGCCTGCTACCACCAGCTAATGTTTGTAGGATATTTATTGTTAGCTGAATTGGAGTGGATGATACACATAGTGTAGAAAAATGGCGGACGTCGAGGGAGAAGGAATTTGTTCATCGGTCCCTCCGTTGCCTCACCCTTCCTCTCGTAGCGGCTCAGGCAGCGGTAACGTTACACCGGGAACCGGCGGCAGCTGCCAGACTGCAACCACTGTTACTTCAGGCCCACGGCTAGTTCGAATAGTGAAGTCTGACTCGGGCTATGGTTTTAATGTTCGGGGACAAGTTAGTGAAGGTGGGCAACTACGGAGCATTAACGGGGAACTGTACGCACCACTGCAGCATGTTAGTGCTGTCCTACCAGGAGGTGCCGCCGACAGAGCCGGTATTTCGAAGGGGGACAGGATTCTTGAGGTGTAAGTGGCTACTGTCTGAGCTTAACGAAAAGCATATTATAAGTAAACAAATGACGCTTTAATCTCTGAATGATTGTCAATGAAAATTGAGGCAAGCAGGACCTGCGAGCCTCATTCACCGTGTCTTTACTTTACTGGGACCAGTGTTGGCCCCCAAAAAGCCTGTGTGTGCATGCACCATCATACTGGTCTTGCAGGGCAGAATAGCCGTTCATCCTAATGAAAGGAGTGTCTGTGTGTGTCAGAGGGAAAAGATCCAGGGATCATTAGGAATTCCCGTCACACTGAAACCTATTCCACTCATCCACAGCATGCCAAATATTGTCAATCACCCCTTGTACATAACACATTCATATCATTGCAACCAGATGCAGAGTGCAATATATCTGAATTACACACTGCATCTAGTGTAGCTTCCTGCTTTGCTTACTTTAATCATGAAGGTTAAACAAGGCAAGTCATTATCATCAGCATCACTGAATTTGGTAAATGAACACACACATGGCTTTGATGTTACTATCAGTGAGCACTGATGTGTCTGCTGCATTTAGGTTAGAAGTGGTTGTCCTCACTGGCACGTTAGTATGCATGGAGATGTTAGGCTCTGTTGCTATGGAGAGCAACACTCAGCATCAGTACTGGCGCTTCAGTGTGTCTGTTTGTGTGGAATAAGGTGATGCGGAAAGGGAGGGATGCCTTCAGTTCAATTCTGATTGGCTTTGCTCTCTAAAACTCAGTATCTCATTGGCTGGGTTTTGCAGACTGCTTTGTTAATGGATGGCCTGCAGTAACCTGGCAGTTTGTTGACCCCATTATTTCTGTGTGCTTGTGTGCAAGCATGTGGATGTATGTTTCAGCATTTGCCCTTTTATTTCATTCCTTTATCAGTTGTTTTGGTCAATATAGTCCTTTGATTATTGGCTCTGCTCATTGTGATGAATGTAATGTTTGTGTTCATGTTCATGCCTTTGCACTAGTTTGCTGCCTCAGTGCAGGCTAACTAATAGTGCTTTACTAGCCTCATTTGGGACAATTACATCTACTGTGTCTCACATGCAGCGGATAAGACAGGCCCAAATAATTAGATCTTTACACATTCATTGTTGTATTTAGCTGAAGATTTGACTTTGGTGCATGGAACCTTTCTGCCTGTCTGCCTTCCTGTCAAGGCACAGTATGTACACAATAAGTAAGTACACACAGTGGAGTGCCTGCATACTCGCTGCAGTGGTATAGAGCCTCTGCTATTCTCTGTTAAATCAATACTTCTTTGCACATTTACAAACAACTCCTTCTGAGCCTTTGATGCAGAATACTCTATAGTGCTAGACAACCTTTTTCAGCCTCCTTCTTGATTATATGTTAAAGTGTTAAACACTCTGAACAATACCACTTTCTGTCTTTAAGCTGTGCAGTGTATATTGTTGAGGTAGATTTTGCTTTGAGTTTAAACGTGTGTATGTGTGCATTTTTGCTTGTGCATTTGTATGTGTAAGTAAGTGTGCATGCTCTTCAGCAGTGATATACACAAAATAAACAAATACATTAATTATTACCTTGAATTATATAGACAAAAGAACTGTACATATGACACACAAACTATTTATCATGCTCAGAAGTGCTGATAGTGCAAGTGCAAAGGCCACTACATCAGGTTCTTATTATATAGTCATAAAGCTGCTAGAATGAAAGAGCTGCCAAAATGCTTAGTCTGTACTTTGTGGTGTAGGAGACATTTGTTCTGTCTCCCAGTACACCTGCAAAATGGTTTTATTTGTGTCTTTGCTTATTTCTACCTACCTAATCATTTCTCCTCATCAACACTAGTTTCAGCTTTGCTATGTGCGTCCTGGCTCAGGAGACCTCCCTCGACTTGCTTGCATATTCATGTGAAGTTATCTCTTGCCATTGAGTTATTAGGTATTAGAGAGTTTGTGCCCACTGAGCTTTAGCCATGTGTCACCCTGCCAGTGTAAGCCCATGCCATGACATAATGGCTGGCATAACAGATCAGCTGTAAGCTGTAAGTTCTATTTGAAGCATATATATACTGTATATACCGACCTACTGTTGTATATTGTTGTATATATGTTGCAAATCAGCTAGCAGGACTGCTTTATGGCAGTATTTAGCATTTTCATCAATGTGTGCCGTGTTTTGAGTGTGTGTATTATTTAGATTCCAGTTATTTCCTCTTTTTCCCTCTCCCATTTATCCTACAATGTCCCTATGCACTGTTGTCCTTGTCTGAATCCATTGTTGATCTAGGGAGTAGACAGACATGCTACTTCTGATACATAATGTTTTGCCAGCTGATTTCACCAGTGACAAGGATGTGATCCCTCACTGGCTTCCCATTGATTGCCTCCGTAGTTCTCATGAGGAAGAGATGACAAAACATTTGTGGGCCTCTCTGGATATGAGTTAGGCATGTTCATAAACAAAATGTGAATACTCTGAAGATCATATTAATAGTAGGATTAGCATTTATAAACCTTTTGCGTACTGTTACACCCCTGCTAGCTATTAAAGAATGTTGGACATTTTTGTTCATGGTTAGGCAGTGTGGAAATGGAGAACAGGGCTTGGGTGGTAGGGAAAGCAGATGTAATAAGTTTTATCTGTCTGAGAAGTTCAAAGTATATTTTAACAATGTATTCTAACATCAACCTATTTTGCAAAACCCAAAGAGGAAGCCATTGTATTAGAAGATCAACACTTATCTTTGACTAACCACTTCATGCCACACAAATTATGATTTAAGATTTCCCACAGGATATTGACTGGTTTGCATTTGGCCAACTTGTGCATTCATGCTAATATTTGCAAGCTATTGTTTAAACTGCAAAAACCCATTACCTTAGCAAAAACATAAGGCACGGAATAATATAATTTACTAAATTTCATTCTGGAATGGGTTAACTCTTTGCCAGTCTACCCATAACATTGGAATTTGTTTTTTAAAAAGTGTCAGAAACAGCTATAGGTGATCCTGGGAGCTTTTAGAAGAGATGCTGTGGCTGTTTTGAGTAAAGTTAACTATAGGTCAGGTCGCTACAGCACTGTCATCAGCACTGTCATGCCTCTGACACATGCCTGCCAAAGGACACACACACCCAGTGTTGCTCATGCTTAGTTGGGCTAATGACATAAACCAAAGGTGTTATTCCTGAGGAGGAAAATTACTCTGCTGCGCAAAAACAGGATCTGCTTCACTTTATTCACCTTCTGCAATTTCATTCAAAATATATGTATTAATCAATCAATCAAACTTTATTTGTATAGCACCTTTCATACAGATAAGTGCAGTTCAAAGTGCTTCACAGATGATAGGATAAAAAGACAGAACAAGTGTAGACCGTAAAAACAACATTAAGACAGAAACAAGTGTAGAACATAAAAACAATTTAAGAATTTGAGACCAATGCGCACGCACGCGCACACACACACACACACACACACAAAAACAAACTTAAGAGACTTAAAATACTTAAAAAGCTATAATAATAAAAACAATAATACAGAGAAATTACTATGCAATGTACTATGCTTTCAATAATGATTGAAATCCATTGTGCTAAGAATCTCATAATTTAATGCTTCGCTCTTTCCCCTTGAGATAAGGTTAGAAAGCAAAATTATGACGAATTATAAGTGTCTGAATACAACAGTCCTGTATAATGCTACCTTTGTGAAACTTACCAATTTTTCATTTTGTAGTTTTATTATATTTGATTGCTTTATGTTGTAATATGTGTCTTGTATTTTTACTCCTGGATATGTAAAACATTTCAGTACAAGTCCAGTACAAACTCAGCCTCAAAATGTGCCATAGACGCATTCAATGTGAGTAATATTGTCATTAAAAAACAAATATTTTAAGCAAGATAGTATTTATTGCAGTATATAATCAAATGCTCTGTATAAGTAACAAATCAACAACAGTGAGCGCCCTACCATCTACACCTCTTCCTCCATGTTTTCAACAGTAATGGTGTGAATGTAGAGGGAGCGACCCACAAGCAGGTGGTGGACCTGATCCGCGCTGGAGAGAGGGAGCTGGTGCTGGCCGTGCTGTCCGTACCGCCCCAGGAGGCCGACTGCCTGGATCCCGGAGACGACGTTTCAGCCCAGTCCTGCTATGACTACTCCGACAAGCAGGCCGTCCCCATCTCTGTGCCAAGCTACAAACACACTGAGCTCAACCAGGAAAAGTTTGTGGTGGGTGCACTTGTGGATAAATACATAGATGGCTGATTGACGAGGAGGAGGAGAAATTTGGAAGCATAAATGGATGAATAAGTAAAGGCTCAGATAAGAGGATTGGTCAGTGAAAGCGTGTAGCGTAAACAGAGGAGTGGATGAGAATAAGAAAATCATGATTACGACACAATTTTTATCATCAGATGCAGCAGATCACAACACAGGTCTGACTACAGTGTCCACGACTTCAACGTGAACTCTGTATTCAGGTCTGTGAGCAGACTAATGTTCCAACAAAGTATTATAAATAATCCTTGTTGTGGTAGTAAAATATTTGAATTTGAAGATTTATTGATTTTAACTCCCTGTCATTACATTAGGACATTCATTTTCATATTTCTCTTTCCCTGCACTCTCTCTCTTCCAGGTATATAATGTGTACATGGCAGGCAGGCAGCTGTGCTCCAAACGTTACCGTGAGTTTGTGATCCTACACCAAAACCTGAAGAGGGAGTTTGCCAACTTTACGTTCCCCAAGCTGCCTGGGAAATGGCCTTTTTCCCTGTCAGAGCAGCAGCTGGACGCACGGCGCAGAGGCCTGGAAGAATACCTGGAGAAAGGTCAGGGAAAAAGAGGGAAGCGTAGGGTTTCTGTAAAACCTTTGTAAAGTCAGAATGTAGTAATTAGTATCATCCTCGGTGGGGTTTGTAAAGTTAAGTAATAGGGCAAACAGTGTGTAAAGATCTGGGAGAAATATTGTCCACTCCAAAGTACATAACTACATTGTTTATGTATAGCCACTGTTATTTCACATACTTTACATGAAAAACTCTACACCTAATATAATTTGTTCCTCATCTGCAGTGTGCTCTGTACGAGTAATTGGAGAAAGTGACATCATGCAGGAGTTCCTGTCTGAATCAGATGAGGTAAAAAAGAAAAACCTGTGTGTGTGTGTGTGTGTGTGTGTGTGTGTCTTTCTGTGGTCCTCTGCCTGTGATTCACCATACAGTTTGTCTCTCCTTCTCATGACCTAGAACTATAACGGCGTGTCAGATGTGGAGTTGAGAATAGCCATGCCCGATAAAACCACGCTCACTGTCAGAGTTCGCAAAAACTCTACCACAGACCAAGTCTACCAGGTAAACACATACACAGGCCTGTATAACAAATAACCATTATAACCATGACCTTATTACAGTCATCTCGTAAATGTTTTACTCTTTCTGTTTCCTTTTCTCACCCTCTCTCATTCGGTCTCTCTCTCCCTTTCAGGCTGTGGTTATGAAACTAGGGATGGACAGCGTAACAGCTAGCTACTTTGCTCTGTTTGAGGTCATCAACCATACCTTCGGTTAGTAAGAACATTGAACATACACTGAAAATGTTTTTCATCTTTTGTTATGATTCCTCAACAGCCATCCTTATCAAAATAATCTGAGTGTCCATGAATGTTCTCATATGTCACTTCAGCTGGTGCTTGCTTTCTCAAGGCTAGTGTGGTACAAGGTTGTGTCAGATTTTTTTTTTTAAAAAGCAACTAAATGAAACTGTATCAGAAGTAGTTATTTTCAACCCCCGCAGCACCACTGAATTTATTCTCCATGAACTGTGTGCTCTGTCTGTTACTGTAAAGACAGAAGCAGCAGTAAAAACAAAGAGGGATTTTAGATGAGAATTAGAGTTTTGCATGTAGGTCACAAGAGTTCAAAATGTTTTCTTTCAGGCAAAGAATAAATGAAGTAAATAAAGTTACGCATTTTCTTCATCCCTCAGTGATGTGGAGAAAGTCATCCATCTTTTTATCAGTTGCAGATTAGATTATCATAGATACAGTGGGGCAAAAAAGTATTTAGTCAGCCACCAATTGTGCAAGTTCTCCCACTTAAAAAGATGAGGGAGGCCTGTAATTTTCATCATAGGTACACTTCAACTATGAGAGACAGAATGGGGGGAAAGAATCCAGGAAATCACATTGTAGGATTTTTAATGAATTAATTGGTAAATTCCTCGGTAAAATAAGTATTTGGTCACCTACAAACAAGCAAGATTTCTGGCTCTCACAGACCTGTAACTTCTTCTTTAAGAGGCTCCTCTGTCCTCCACTCGTTACCTGTATTAATGGCACCTGTTTGAACTCGTTATTAGTATAAAAGACACCTGTCCACAACCTCAAACAGTCAGACTCCAAACTCCACTATGGCCAAGACCAAAGAGCTGTCAAAGGACACCAGAAACAAAATTGTAGACCTGCACCAGGCTGGGAAGACTGAATCTGCAATAGGTAAGCAGCTTGGTGTGAAGAAATCAACTGTNTTTGCATTCCTTCCACTCTCCAAAGTCTCTCAAATTGGAGGAAAGGCAGCAGCTAGAATTCTTCTTTGAGCAAAAACAAGATGATAAGTGGCCATCCTTCCTCTAGCCTTTTCAAACTGGTTACCTTTTTAGTTTCATGGCTGACTTGAAGATATTTTTCCTTATATTTAACATGCATGCTATAAAGTATAACTGAAGTTAAATTGACCCTTTGCCTTTTCCAAAGCTATTGGACTTTAGTCTGCCTGAGAAGCTTAGACTGAATCGGTCATCTGCTTGAAATTGATCCTTTCACTGTAACACCTCTGTTCTCACCTCTGTAACACCTCTTGCTCTTATGTTCTCTTATGTTCTCATCCTCCTCTTGATGCTTTGTTCTTTATCACTTCGAAATTGGTCATTTTTTGTTTCTATGTCTCTCAGTTTTAAATTTTAACTGTTTCCACTGCATACCAACAAGATAAGATCATCAAGAAGAGCATCTATTAGCTAACATATTTGACACTAAATGCTCTGTTGAACGTACAGAAAGATAAAAGATTTCAGCTTTAAACAAACATGAAACAAGAAATAGTATTCATAGCAAGATATTTAGGTAAACTAGGTAGTATGTCAAGACAGAACAACACATAAGAATGGGATATCACTCTCTCCTTCCCTCCCTTTTCTCCCTCTTTCTCTTCTTCAGTGCGTAAGCTTGCCCCCAACGAGTTCCCTCACAAACTGTATGTACAGAACTATACCTCAGCTATCCCAGGGACCTGCCTCACCCTGCGCAAGTGGCTCTTCACTACAGAAGAGGAGATTCTGCTCAATGACAACCAGCTTGCTGTCAACTACTTCTTTCACCAGGTGTGTGTGTATGTCTGTCTTTCTTTATGGTGTGTGTATTTATGTGTTTTTTGTAGGGGGGGGAGTTAACAGTGTCCCTTGTTTGGCCCTGTCTTTGCAGGCTGTTGATGATGTGAAGAAAGGCTTCATCAAAGCAGAGCAGAAGTCCTACCAGCTGCAGAAGCTGGCTGAGCAGAAGAAGATGTCCATGGTCAGTCTCTCATAGATAAACAGACACCACACAGCTATTACTGTTCCTGAGTAACTCACAGAGACCGATAGAGTTACTCATTGTGGTTCAGTGTGCCTTATGTCATCCCCTCTCTCCTACCTGTTCAGTCTCCCTTCACTGTTTGTGATATAACAAAGTGGAAAGAGTACAGAGTCTTCTGGAGGAGGAAGGTTGTCTAACAGTGAGAGTGTAGGTTTGACTGGAGTGTCAAAGACACAAATCCTTGCAAGGAAAATGTGCATAGAAAGTGAGTGAGTTCTCTTCTGTCTGAAAATGTAAATAAATTACCCTCACTTTGGAGAGAACCTGCCCCTGAAAGTAAATACTCACACCCTTGGGCTGCAGAGAATAACTATAGTGTCAGACTGCACTCTGCTTTATGGCTATGAAGCTAAGACACAGTTAAACATCAGAAGGTGCATCCTACATCTACACTTCAGTCAGTTGTAGAACTACATTTTGTATTACACTGTATAATAAAAACACTATCTTGTCTCCTCTGTCCTCTGCCTCTTTCTCTCTCAGTATCTGAGTTTGTTGAGGGGTTGCGAGGGCTACAATGAGATCATATTCCCCCACTGTTCCTGCGACTCCCGACGTAAAGGCCACGTCATCACAGCCATCAGCATTCACCACTTCAAGCTGCACGCCTGCACCGAGGAAGGGACACTTGAGGCAAGGGCAACTGTTGGTTAGCGTGTGTGCCTTTGTAGAAATATATTTTCTATGTATTATGGAGTGAGTGTGCTAAAGCATTAGTGTTGTTCCAGAACCAGGTGATTGCGTTTGACTGGGGGGAGATGCAGAGGTGGGACACTGATGAAGAGGGCATGGCCTTCTGCTTTGAATATGCACGAGGAGAGAAGAAACCACGCTGGGTCAAGATATTTACACCCTATGTGAGAGTCACACACACATTATTACACATGTGCTATAGTACTCAGATAATGTAAAGAAAAATTATTTTCAATTTAGGTAATCTCCAGGTCATGTATTCAGTTTTAAAGAACAATGACTTAGATAACCACTCATGTCTGTACAGTAAGTTTGAAGCTACCACAAGCAGCTGGCTAGCTTAGCTTAGCTTATCTTAGCATAAAGACTAGACAAAAAAAAACAAATCAGCCTACCACATCTAAAGCTCACCTATCAAGCTGTATCTCAGTTGTTTAATCTATACAATTTACACTTCGGTTACATTATTTCTTGGCTGTGAGCAGTTGCCAGGCAACCAGCGTAGACTCCAGGAAGTTAAAGGCTCCAGCCAAGAAATAGTCTGGCACAGAACTCCCCCTAAAACTGCAAATTTCCTTGTTACACTTCAGTTTTTGTAGATATAATGTGTCAATGTATATGATATAATGTGTTAGTTACCATTTGACAAGAGCTAGTCTAACTCTTTCCTTCTGTTTCCAGTCTTTGTGCTAAGCTAAGCTAACCATCTGCTGGCTGTAACCTTATATTTACGGTACAGACATGAGAGTGGTATCCATCTCGTCATCTTACTTTCTGCCAGAAAGTGTTTTTCCCAAAATGTCAAACTATTCCTTGAAATGGAAATATTTAAACCTTATCGACTTCAATCTTGTTTGTTGTTTTCTTTATCTAAATCCATGTTTCTCTCTTTGCATTTGCTGTGCATGGTCGATGTTCAGTTTAACTACATGCATGAGTGCTTCGAGAGAGTCTTCTGTGAGCTGAAGTGGAGGAAGGAGGTAAGGACAACCTTCTAACAGACTAACCTATTCTATTACAAGGCATTTATTTGTGTCCTTTACTCATTACCTGCAATGTGTGTGTTTGTACAGGTGGAAGAGGAGGCTACAGACAAGGACAATAAGAACTGCAGTAAAGATGGTATGTGTGGCAAGGTAAGGCTTTGCCTGCCTCTGTCCAGTCTGTGATCCAGTAATAGCCTGGGTGAATTTCTCTGTTTTCTGTCGCTTAGTTTGTGTGTCTTCGTCTTGATTGCTGTTTCTGTTGCAGAATATTTTCCAGCTGCTGAGGCACAGAAGGGATGGAGGCACCTAGGAAGGGAGATTGTTACCTCTTAATTAGACACCGCCGTCACCAACTGAGTTCAGTTCAGCCCTCATCGAGGCCCAGACCCAGCAACACTCAGCTATTAACTACATGGTCATCATTTACACTCCATCAGCTACAACCTGAGAAGCTACCCCCGATACATGCAAACCAACAAGCATCTGCAAATGAACAAATCAAACAAACAGAAGCGTTAAAAGCTACAGACACATGAACCAGAACTCTTGAATCCAGCACATCATAATCACGCATTAAGCAGAGCAAAGTCCTGGATTCATGCAAGCCTTCTTCTTACTGGCAGGGACTCGAAGTGGAATGTGACTTGTACATGAGAAGGTTTTGAGCCTCCTCTGAAGAAGTCCTACCGGGAAGAGGAAGCTGAAGTGAATAAGGAAGTATTGGCGGACTAACAAAGGAAAGTGAAAGCTGTTAGTGCTCCCAAAGGGGAACACAGATAACACTGATCAGCGATACTGAGGTTGACCACAGGAAGACACTTAGCTTCTCAATTACTGGATCAGAGCAGCAGTGTCTTCTTTGTGTTTCTGGCCAGTTGTTAGCGTGCAAGTGTGTTTTGAGCATGTTAACTATGCGTGCAGGGGACCCCAAAAGGCAAGGGGCCAACCAGAGCGAGGCCCTCACAATGTTAAGTCACAGCTGAATTACGTCACATAAATACATTTTCATCTGATTTATCGCTAAATTTGCATTTATAGAATAAAACTATTAACATTGTAATGTGGCAGATGAGAGACAGGAGAGAGAAAGCAGACTTTTTGTAGGATTGTTTTCCTTCAGAGATTTGGGTGCACAGAGCACACAGCTGTGAGGATTTGACACATGAGCAGGAACTTAACAACTAATGTTGCACTTTATCCACCAGTATTAACAATCTCAAAATGTAGGAAATGTAACCTAAGAAGCAGATAGTGGGCGTAATACTGGAACTAGCCTGGAACTTAGTTTACATTCATTTTTGACTGACTGCAGTATAATTATGTACTGCACCATCAAATGGTATGTGCGTTGTGCAGAGCCATGCATTAAACTTTTATGTATTTATAGCATTATGTGAACACTCCATGCAAATGTTTTGAAGCCATTGTAGAGCAGCAGAGATGTGGAGCACTGATCAGAGAAGTGGCAGTGTGTAGTACAGTATGTTTAGTGTGCATTACCCATAATAGACAGCAGGGGTCCTTCTCTTCCTGTCTGCTCTTTTGCAGCAGGCGGTGATTACTTTATTTCTGAGAGCTCCCACAGGATTTACAATAGACCTGTAATTCAAACGGCCTTTCCACTTGCAACACTATTTATCTCTGTAGCTGGTACTTTGCGGTACTGTTGAATCGCTCATGCACCCCAGCTTCAGGTTAAGTGGGAAGAGGATTTCTTAGAAAAAAGGACAGCTTGCTCCCCTCATCAACATAACAGATATGAAGATAACTGCACATGACTAAAGGCTGTGTAGCAACTGATCACATAACTGCAGTGTAATGTAATAAACAGTGTAATTTAATGTCCCTCTAAATGAGCTCAGTTAATGTTCTCATTCCTAGAATGTCATAATAATTATGTGATAACATAATTATCTGATGATGCTACAGTGACCTCAGACTGACAAAGAAAAAATGTAAGTACAGGTTATGACATTAAACCATGACATGCTGACATTTAATATGAATCATTGCTCAGTGCAATATTGTGCTGCTTCTACCTTATTCATGGAGTCTAAACAGCTTTATTGCATTACAAACTCATTTTTCTTACACTTTGAAAGTTGTTACATAATTCGTAACATATCACATGTTCAGTTGCTATTAGTTTTTACAAGATGAGCCCTCCTGTTACTGCTGGGTGATATGGTTGATTATTATGATAGTAATACAAGTAGTTTCTAAAATCAATATACTGTATATCATAATATGGCTAACTTGTGCAAAATCATAATCAAACTGATGCTCAAAGCAAAGACGATAAGGTCATGTGATCACGATATGATGACGTTGAATGTCAGTTAACCATAATATTCAATTATTGCCCAGTCTTAACTCCTATTTAGCTCGTAATGACAATATCGACAGTATTTTAACAAGTAAAGAGTCATAGATTGACATCAGTGGCTCTTACTAAGAGTGCTTGTTATAATGATGGTGCTGTTCACAAAAGCCATTTTGGGTGATTAATGAGCTTCAAGAAACCTCGGTGGGTATGCAAAAGAGGTTTAATTGAATGTGTTGAGCCTTGAATTGAGAAATTGAATGTGCAATCCTAAAGGCCGAATGCATTTCCCAGGATTCTTGTCTGTTCACTGGACCACGCTTGACGCGGTCGATTGTCTGACATTGTCTGTTCTGCCCACCTTCGAGTGCGTGCTCCTCACCCTCTCTCTTTCTCGCTCTCTCTCATTCTGACTAAAGTTAAATGTCACTGACATTATTTATTTCAGTAAGATACAATGTTAAATTCAGCGTCTCTGTTGTTAAGTTTTTCACCTGATATGGTTGGCTTGGCCACGTTAAGAGGATGGAGATTGACAACCTGCAGATTCTTTGACATGTTGAAAAGTAAAATTTAAAGACAAAGTGTTTGGTTACGTCGCTTACTGTAATAAATTGTAACATATTCTTTTAAATAAACCAATTTATTGATGCTAACTTCATTTTTTGTTTATTTGTGTGTGTGTGTGTGTATGGTAACCTGAGACAACACCAGTGGGTGGGAGTTGAGAGTCAAAGATGGCCAAAATCACATCAAGTTACACACAAGCCTCTCAGTGAGATTTATCCTATAAAAATGATTTTACACTCGTTCTCCCACTCTCCCTGTGTGTACCCACATCTGTTTTCTTTCTTTCTCTCTCCTGCATTGTCCTCCTCTTCTCTCCCCAGCTCCAACGTCTTTTAATGAGATCTGGGAGACAATTACCCAGCAGGCAGTGAAATAACTGTTCCATATCGACCTGCATCGAGTGTCTGCACCCAGTAATTAATAGCTATTGACTTTTGGTGGTGTGGGATATTATCTTGGAACATCTGAGTTTTGAAAAGCTAACTGTCCTGACCTGAGAGACATCTTGCACCTGGTCAGACTTCAGTGTTGAAGTTTCATATCACGTCTTGATCACATGAAGGGATGAGAGAAGCTGATGTGTAGCTTCAAGAATAACTTAATTAAAGAATAATATACCTTAAACAAAATATGTAGATTTTGTTTCTGAATTGTAGCTAAAAATTGAGGTTTCAATATTTCTAAATGTAACATTGGAGATGAATGAAATATTAAGATAGGAGTGTCATTACAATTGTTGTCTTGGTTGGTTTAGCCTGTATGTATGTATGTGTGGTATTTGCATGTTCTCCCTTTACTGGTGTGTTTTCTTCAGTTTCCTCCTACTTTGCAAAGACATGCAAGTGAGCAGGACTGTGATTGCTGAAAACCTATAATGGACTGGAAACCTGCCTTCACTATTAAAGTGGGAAAAGATGACTGGCTAGAAAATAAGTGGGAAAACTAAGAAAATATTGTGTAGTCATAGCTTTCTTTCATTTCATTAACCTCCATTAAAATACAGCACATTATATGAATTATTACTCTCTTCTTTTATATTCTCTCCCTCTCTTATTTTTCCCACATGAGCACACACAATGCAGAACTGACAGCACTGCACAAGCAGCAGTGTAAGTGAACAGTATGTGTGTGTGTGTGTGTGTGTGTGTGTGTGAGAGAGAGAACTGGAGAGACATAAAGTGAGAGAGAGCTTTAGGAGTATGTGTGGTTACTGCATTAGGTCTGCAGCAGGGTCCTCACTTGATGTGTGAGTGGGTTTGTGGTTGCGCTGCTTCATGTGTCTGTGGATGTGGGTGCAAATTTGTGCAACAACTGCAGCCAAACATTGCAGTGGCCCCTTGATGCCAAAGACACGCTTTCTGCATCCCACTCTCATGCTCGCTGAATCGTGCTCCTCTGCTTTGACTCGGTTTGCTTCTCCTCCGAACAAACAGCTCTGCATGAGCTGTCGAGACAGAGCAAGTGGATGAAGAAGGGGAGTATCTTAGATTTATTACCTGCGCTGTATTGTATCTCTCAGCTGTGTGAGGCAGCAGCCCGACAGTCACACAGACAAAAGGAGCTCAGTAGGCCATTGAAATGCACAGTGAACTGCCCTGCCTGCACATACTGTACTTAGAATGAAAAAGTTTAAAGCCAAATTAATAGCCTCTGGGCTGAAGGTTTGAGTACAGCCGTGCCAAGACAGCAATTAGCCAAGTGTTTGCATTATTTCATAGTCAATCATTTTACATGGGAATGTTTGCCAAGATCCTTCGCATAAATTCTGATAAAGACACCGTTTGCCAATTCAAAATATATGTCCAGTCACCCCTAAATGCTGGTCTAAATTACAGTTTAGCAGCAGCAGCATCCCAGAGGAGGG